>DWQW01000973.1:0-39447 GCA_018249695.1 Heliconius erato demophoon
GGCATTGCGTGTTGAGTGGCAGAACTCAACGCCGCGCTTAACCTCGACACCAGAGCGAAGAAATGGAAATATAAATTTAAGTAAATATTTCATCTCCTCGAGTGGGATTCGAACCCACAACCAGTCAATTTGCAATCACACCTCGTGCCGCTGCGCCACGACCGGCCTCGAAAAAATAATAATTTCTTATGACTTAAACCAACCGACATTGGTAAATGACGGTAGAACGTGTCATATGCGTAGTAAGCGTTTTATGAGGAACCGACCCCAAATATGAAATTTTGTATTACATACGTGTTACATGTTGTTTCTATCGAGTTTCTGGATCACTTTCGTGAAAGGCATATAAGACTCAATATTCTTTTATTTTTTTCTTGTATGTAGGTTATTAGCTTATTAAAACAAAACTATTTTTTTTTGACAAAGTGAGCTTATCTCAAATTTTGAGTTTTTTTAATAGTAATATTGGCTTTCGTTCAATTAAATTTTATAATTTAAAATTTACAAAAAATGAAAATTTTATTTATCATCATCATTTAATGATGTTCATTTTAGATGTAATACACATAGGAATATATAATATTATTATTTTTGCAAATAGATCACTTTTTGATTGCCTTTAATAATCGAATTGAAAAAAATAAATAAATAACTTCTATACTTTTTAATATTTAAGCACTTTTTATAGTATGGAAGCGAAGCAGACTGAATTTTTAACTTCATTTTAAAATATTTTTATGTTATATATGTGAGTTAAACGAATATAAGGTCGGAGAAAGAGACTCATAAATAATCCAAGATATATGTATATTATCACAAGAGAACACAGTATTGTTGATGATAAAGGAAGATCACCTCATACAGCATAAATGAAGACGATGAGGTTGATAATAGTGATCGAATTATTAAGACATTGTGTGTTGAGAGGCGGTACTCAACACCGCGCTTTGCCTCGACATCAGAACGAAAAAATATTAAACTATTAAATACATCAGTCCCTTTAGTGGAAATCGAACCCAAAACCTATCACGTTTACAGGCACTAGCTTAACATAAAAAAAATACTTACCAAAAACAATCATTTGCTTCGTCCTCGAATCCTCTTCCATAAAAGTGGAAACTACACACGTATAATCGCCCGAAATGTCCGTATTCGGCTTCACTATACGCAAGGCTCTATGCATTTTCAATGGGTCGCTTGAAGCCCGATACGTCAAATCGACCCGACCCCGCAGTATGCCCATATCCTGGGGTTTCTGAGACGCAATCCATTGATACACAGGTCGGGCTTTGTTCTTGAAGAACCACTTGACAACCAATCCTGAGGTATTGTTGCCGTAAGAGTAGTCACAGTCTAAAATGACGGCGTCTTGTACACCGTATTGTATTATTTCCGGCACTATGATTTTGACTATTTTGACGGCGTTGAGACCTGCAACAAAATGTGAGGTGTTATGCGGATTTGTACAATTAAAAAAAATGAAGAATGTGTGGCGGAACTCAACGCAACGCACACAGGTGTGCGATTGATGGCCAAAATTCAAAATATTAAATTTCTCTAATTAAAAAATAGTAAACTTAATTACCTACAAGACTTCTTTATCTATCTATTGGTTGCTAGTAAAAAGCTTGACACTTTTTATTTTATTACTTACATAGATCAACAATACAGTCATTGCTTGAAGGAATGATTTAGTATTATTTTGCATTATTTTTAAATCACGTTTGATATTTATTTAGTTCATATTAGAACTAAACCATTATGGATTCTATACCTTCAGGTAAACGTTTTTACAAAAATACAATAAAATAGTTAACATTCATTAGGATTGCGAAGATACGTCGTTTTAAAGTTAAGGCCATATTTCATTAAATTATTTTTTTACTTATAGTAAAAATGATTATACTTTAACGTGCTTTACCCGTATTTTTTTATTATTTTAATAGTAAATTCCAGTACCTTTTATATGGTACTAACTTTGGCTGCGTCTACTTGCGACAACTGTACAAAATGAAATTATAAAAATATTAATAATCATTTTCAGATGATTCCTATTATAATAGTAGTATACCAATTATATTGGAAAATTGGAAAATTTTTACTGATGAATGAATGTAATGACCACGGAACTCGACTACTTCAAAAACAAGTAAAGTCTTCTCCTAAAGATTATATATTGAATACATAAATATTGAAGCAGGTTTAAAATGATATTGTTTTTTTTTGTATGAATATGGTAATTAAATAAATCTTTATTTTACCCATCAAAATAGAATACACTCATGAAAAATATTAATTCCGATCAATTAAAGCAATATTTAAACATAAATATAATATTGACCAACTTTTAAGTGAATTTCACCTGCGTGCAACGCCTTGACTACTATAGCGAAAAAAAGAAAATTATTTTAATATGTCATATTTGAATAGAAAATCTTTTTGAGGAATTTTCCTATTTAAGAAAATATTTCTTTAGTTATGTTAAAACTACAATAAGCTTATATCTTGCCATCTTTATATCTACAACTCATTCATAACTAAATAGGAATAGAAAACTTAGTGTTAAAACACTTCCCACATTGCGAGCTTAGTAGCGGAACTCAACGCTGAACCATTTCTACCAAAGTGAGGAAAAGTATTTTTTGAGCTTCTATGTAATTATTCTTTTAGCAGTTACCCGCACATAACAGGATAGGCACTCCCTTCCAAATTACACAATAAATAAATAATTTAAATATTATATAATCATCGAACCCACGACTATCGTGTTTACACTCAAACACTACACTATTTAATTCTAACACTACACTCCAAAGTGTTTTAAACTACTATACATAAATGCAATCAACTAAAAGATTTATAGCTGAACAAATAAAATAAAAAAAAAAATCAGTCAATCAATCATAAACGAGGCAAGAAGGCCATATTCGATAAACACCACTGATTTGAAATGCTGTGTTTTGTGTAAACAAAAACAATTCCACGTGACTGACAGCACATTAATGGATGTGTCAATAATAATAGGAAAATCCAATATTGGCGTCAACACGACATAGAGATTCAACCTGATTTATAATAAAATGTTTATTAATAATCTATTTGATGATAAATGATGGGTGATTATGAATAGATTTGATTTGATGGTGTTGTGGGCTCAGTGGTTACTGTGTTTTGCTATATAAGTTATGGATTCAATATTTATATTAGAATTTCATGCAAATTTTTACTTTTTCCCGCAAAACAGAATCCCTGCAAAAATATAAATGTGAAATGAGAGCAGAGTTCAATAGTTAGTCCTGAAATTATTTTTTAACAATATAAAATATTTTATTACAACTAAAAACGTTATTTGTTCTTACAACTTAAAACGTTATATTTATATCTAAGATACAGATCTTGACTAGTTTTCAAATGAATTTACGAAGTCACAAATACACTACGTTACCCACTTTCCACTTAATTTTCGAGATATTATGTGATTTACTAAAGATATAAGACAAAGCAGTCGTCTGTCACTCAACTCGCAACCTCTCAAAACCAAACCAAATACAGACTGTAACTAAAGTAAAAATGTATACCCTCGTACAATAACCTTATTGCAACGTTCACGACGTAAGTTTTTATAGCTCAAGTCGTTTTAAGATATCTTTCTGTACGAATATTCCTATTGTGGAGAAAAGTTTTCTAGTTTACAGTCAAATGTAACCTAATCCAACGACGCGGTTCTAACATTAATATTTATGCACGTCCCCACTCGATGTTGTTAGTACCTCATTTGAAATTCGTTCTTGGATTTACTTAAAAGCGGGCGCCTAAAAATTTTCGGGTTTCATTTAAAATTTCATCTACAAAAGTGGCAAAGTGGAAATAGATGAGTGCTTAATGATAAATTCATAAAAGTATCTACATTTCGGAGCGTTCGTCAACTACGTGATTTTACTGACAATTGATCAATGTCACCATAAAAGTGAACATTTTTTTGAGTGAAAAAAATTGTAATAAATCAAAAATTGGAAAAATGGAATATAAACAATAAATAACTGTGTGTAAATGGTTTTCTTTTTTCATAGAATAATAAATTTCAGGTGTTAAAAGTAAAATGTATGGTGCACAGGTAATATTACGTATGCATATTTAATTTCTAGTTATGAACTAGAAAAAAATATTGATACAGTAAATTTGATGTATTTGAATAATAAATTTGTAAAAAAAGGCTGACGTATCAGTGGCTATGAGTTATGACACTCAACACAATACATTCAGAATTCGGCGGAAAGTAAGACAGCGGAGTGTTTTAACACAAGGCTCTCTCTGCCTACTCCATATAGGATACGGTGTGAAACTGATAAAAAAATACATGATTAAATTGACGTAATAAAAGCGTGTTAAAAAGAAATGATATTCACACGTCAAAACACTAAAATAACAACCACATATCCACAGCACTCAGTTTCCCACTAACGAGGTGAAGCGTTCGGTTCCGGATAAATCTTTTGGTCAGCAAATGTGAAGTCACATAGTGTGGTTCCCAGCTATTGTTATAACACGATTGTGTCAGTCTCGAGAGTAACGTGTCAAGTACTTAGAGTACCCGACGGGAATTCTTTTCTAGGATTCGTTGGATCCAACTTCAATCTTTCCTTCAGGATGGGTCTGACTGTCCACTTTGTAAGATTATTTGTGGTTTGAATTATTTTCACCGGTTTTTTCGAACGAATTAAAGTTATTTTTTTGGTGGTCGTTTTTTGTGGTGTTATTATGTGAGATTTCTGTGTGTTTTTTGTATTGTTATAAGATTTTCTTTGTGCATGTGTTGTGACTGCGAGGGCGCACTTGAAAATATATGTGTAAAAGTTCATGATGATATTATTTACAAATGGGTCTAATTCAGCTCTTTAGATTAGTTTAATCTATAGTTACATACCAATGTAATAGAAGTATAGTATAATATATTGGAATATGTTTTAGTCAATATTAATAATTTTTTTTACAGCCTGTCTTGCGAAATATTATAATAGATATAAATTTGGAAATTATCAGTCTGTTATGCGAAATATTATAATAGATATAAATTTGGAAATTATGCCAATTCTAAATTTGATCTAATTTTCAAATTTAAAGTTAATAAATAAGAAAGATTAAAGAAATTACAATATATTTTTTTCGCCCGCAATTTTGAGTGGCAGAAACTCAACGCCGCGCTTTGCCTTGCCACCAGTGCGAACAAATGAAGATATTAAATGCTGCCCTACGCCACGACTGGTCTCCAGAATTCGACGGTAAGTGTCTTAACACTCCCTCCGTCTCTACTTGATGCGAGATAGAGCGTGAAGCTGATATAATTTCTTGCTTAAGCTAGAACACAATGAAACTACATACATACTATACAAAGCAAATATACTCAAAACTACAGCGTTATATTTATTTAGGAAGTGGGTAACCTCAAAGTAATTCTAGCTCTCTGTAACATTGAAATTACAATATGGAGGCGAAACACGACGTAATATTCAGATAGCAAGACTAGTAACTGCGCTTAATAAAGACGGTTGTATTTCTACAGTACTTTACTGTATATGTTGCTGTTTCTAAAATTTGTATGGATTTTAGATGTGATATATAAGATAAAATACTTTTTTTAGGAAACGTATGTTTTTTTCGAGTGCGTATGGTTTATGGCGTTCTAGAGAAATGGAGTTCGAATTTTAAAAAAATATCTTAATGTGGTATAAAATGTTAAATATTATATAATACGCAAGATAATGTAAATATTTAAACGTAAATATTTTATAGCTTTATTAACAAGGGAAAGCGCTGCATTGAACTCCCCTACTCAACCGCAATGCTTTAAAAATTTGGCCAAATGTGGGGAATGGAGTGTTTCAACATTAGATTCTCTCTGCCTACCCTCCAAAAACCTTGAAAAACCTATATGTAAGCTATAATTATAATAGATATGTCTATATGTATGTAGATATGTCTAAAGGAGCAAATACCTGTATAAGGTTAAGATTATACGGTTCTGTTGTCATAGATAAGGCATGCATATGGACACTTGAAAGTACGAGTGTGAGCTTGTGAGGATACAGGAACGAAGATGAATAATGGAGGGATGTGCTATAACAAGGCTTGTATCGATAACCGTTATTTTCTCTTTTTTTCTTTAGATTAACACTGCATCCCGCAAGTAGAAGGGTAGGCAGAAAGAACGTGGGAACCCAGTGTTAAGACACTTTGTTTTCTTTCATACATTTCGGATCCCCACGCTCCTCTGAATTTTTGAAGCACTAGTATGATGCCGTCGTGGCGCAGGGATGTAAGTGTGCGACTGTAAACATTATGGTTGTGGGTTCAATTCTCATTCGAGGAAATGAATCCTCACTCACCCACCCACTCAACACATAATACCTCTTAAGTCCGGCGGAAAGTGGGAACGGAAATGTCTTTAGGAACAGCGTGTCTCAACATTCCGTTCCCGCAATCTCACTGCCTACCCTGCTATATACAAGATACATCGTGAAGCTAATAAAATAAAGAACAAAAAAAATTATTTAAAATAGGTTAATTATAGTATCGCTGAGCTAACATTAAAGTAATTGAATAAAAAATGTATGCAACAACGTAATGTTACAAAGTAATTACTATACAAATATTATATTATATATATTGCGAAACTTTCATAGTTAACAACACGAACGAAATTAGCTGACATTTATTAAACTGACATTTTGAAATGAAATTTTATATAATATTATATAGGGAACGTGCGCAACGAAGGTGCTGCCGACTGGTGTCAAAAAAAAATATAAACGTAATAAAGAAACATACGTAAATATGAGTTTTGAGTATTTAGAAATAATCAATAATATTAGAAGCGAAAGTAATCAAGTTTTGCAGTTAACACAGTCAGCTACTAAGTATTCAATATGTTTTCAGCAAACATCCGAATTATTGGCTTCCTTCTTATTACGTAGCTTGATGAGATTTTACATTCGTCGTATATTCCTACATTTTTGAGTCGCGGTCGCGGCGTTGAGTCTGAATCTCTTGAATACGCAATGTCTTAAAAATTGGGCAAAAAGTGAAACAGAGAGTGTCTTAACACTAGTATCTACTTCTATACTATATACTACTGCTATATACGGAATGTAGTGTAAAGCTAAATAAATCTGAAGTCGCGTCATTGACTTTCTTTTTCGTGTAAACACATTGCCATCAGTGACAACTAGTATGTACAAGATATCATTGGATTTGTTGCAGTTTCAGGTTCAAACGATGGTTATAGGTTCATAATTCGTCTAAGGCTTTAAGCATTTAAAGTATTTAAAATAGATATAGAAAATTAGGGACATACCTATGAAGGTATTGAGATCATAACTAGACGTAATGATATTGTTTGTTACACCAAAAAAGCCTAAAATGAGATCATTTTCTGTATTTTGCCCCATAGCTCCCGAAATAAAAAAAACACTCAAAAATAAAAACAAAATCTCATTTATTTATTACAAAAAAAAAATAATAACAAAAAATTCCACGAAAGAAATAAAAACTATAAGATTTTTCCCAACATTTTGTGTGTAATAAAAATAACTTACAAATACCGACATAGCGGGCCCGGAGTCATATTATTTTTTAATTTGATTCAGCAGTAACCCTAGCAGGGACCCTTCGACGCTATTTATATTTAATTCCTTCGAGAGCAAAGGGCCTGATAGTAAAGTAAGCTACGTTATAGTTTGTATAGCGTTGGTGCAGTCATTTATATTCTCGCATTAAATTTACTGAATCTGAATTTAGTTTTTTTTAGTTTCTATAGAATTAATGAAATAAAAATTTTGTTAAAATTTACTTTTGTTTTGTTCTATATTAATTTTAAGACTTTTAACAAAATATTTGGGAACTTATTTATATCTTCAAATTCATATTTTTTCAGCTTCGTGCTGTATCCCACACACATCGATATAGACACAGGGATTTAAGACACTCTATCCCTCATTACGATTTTATTGAGTGGCGGAACTCAACGCCGCGCTATGCCTTGTTACCAGAACAAGAAAAAAAAACCAGAACATAGAAATTAAAATATTTAATTCCCCCGTGTAGAAATTGAACCCCCAACACTCGCATACTTGTGCCTACGCACTACATCAATTAATATTCTAATAAATATTTCACGCAGAAAAAGACCTACCTTCTTTCATAGTACCAAACTTCCACAAAAATCGCCCTAAATCCATTAACAGCAAAGAAGCGCTAATGTTGAGAATATTGATTCTAAATGAACGCGTATACATTTTCTTGAGAGCTACAGATCGATGCTAATCAAATCTCGTTGTAAAGTAAGTAGGTCAGAAGAAATTAGGGAAGTAGTTACCTAAAAGCTCGTGCCATTACACTCGATGGGCTTCGATGATACTCTTGTATGGGATTATGTGTGATGTGATGATGGGATGTTGGTATGATCCTGGTAATCAGTTCGAATTCAATAGAAGGGAGTATTAATTTGTTGTATTCTAATTATTTTACTATTTAGCACACATGATGGGTAAAAAATTGTGAAAAAATGTGTTTTCGTTAGTGTTTAATATGGATTTTTGTCGTCGCCCATAACTTTGCTTTTAATAATATGAAATCTATAATTCCGCTTTTTTCTTGTTCGATAGAAATTTTCAAAAATCTTCTCTTAGTGCTCCCCTATACTCCTCAACTTATCTACTAGATATTTATACCTATTAAATGTTCATACTTTTTTTTATAGAAAATATTATATTTACAAATATTTTGAATGAAATAGGGTACTTGTTTAATATAAATATTTAACAAATGTATAATGGTTAGCCGAGTGTCTTAACACTAGGTTCTCTCTGCCTACAATGCCGTGTGTGGGGTACAGCGAGAAGCTGATTTAATTTCTCTTTTTTATTTTAAATGTAGGTTTTTTATTTTATATGTGTATATAGATAGGCAGATACAACACATTGATACAGAATTAACTCATTAATTGAAATACTGACTCGTTTCAAATAACTTCGAATCAAATTAACAGAACCATAATTAAAATTTAAAGCAAATATTGAAATATTTTACGTGCTGGTACAATGTTCTCCTAATCGAAAATACAAAATTAGGCTATATTACATTTAACATTTTTAAAATGTTATTCTAAACTAAAAAATAAAAATAGTTTTTTAGAAAATGTATAAAAATATACGTTTTATGATTCTTAGTAATTATCTTTGGATAGCGGAAATTTGTAAAAATCTCCCTGTAAAGATTTTAGTAATAAAATAAGTTATAACAAGCGTATAAGAATTTCACTGTAAGCTACATTATAAATATTATAAGACGAGAACGTATGGATTAGTGGACAGAGTGCTTGGACAGTTTCCACGAGGAGCGGGTGCAAATCCCGCAACGAAGTGACAACAGGATACAGAGTGAAGTTAGAATAAAGATTTCTTTGCCAAACACATACGATTATGTGTATATGTAATAATAAATAGGTTTGCTAGTAAATTGTATATAAAGTGATTAATTTTCTATTTTTAATTTTTAAGACTCAAAACTTTCTTCAAAGCATTCTTCAAGTTTTTGTTTCAGCATTGTTAGCTTTCCAACCAAAACCAAGACCAAGAACCAAAAGAGTGTTGATTGGCAGTGCTCAACGCCGCACTTTGTCTTATCATAGTGGTGCAATTTGAATGATTCAATTTTCATTCCAGTACGGATTGAACCCACAACAAACGTGAGTCAACCGCTGTCACACCGTGCCATAACAGCCTGTTCATCTCTACGTACAAATTGTACCAAACGCATACCATATTTAGATATTCTGTTGAAAACTACCCCATAACTTTCCGTACTTCCCCCGAACAAGGATTTTGAGCACTAAATCTATCTAATTTACTAACAGCCTAGTATAAGGTCTATATATTATTTCCCTTGCGGAAGCCCGTTTGCCCCTGAGCGATTAATAACCGCTTTTCTTCGCCGTACTACATGCATTTGACAGTAACGATAGCAGTTTTACTCTGTCATTTATCCTGTCGGGGCCTTTATTATTTAAATTTCGACCCAATTTTTAGGTGAATTAAAATTTTTCCACGTAATTCTTCCTCTTTTTTGTTTTACGCATCAATTAACTGAATCATGCAAATAAGCAGTTTTAAGTTAAAATGTTGATTTTGATTGATTTTTCTTTTGTTTTACGGTTTTCGGCTGAATATTTTCATTGTTTTTAACATGCCAAGATATTGTATTGGTTTGGTTTTTTCATTATATTCCTTTCAATGAAATTTATTTTATTTAATCTTAACGAATGTAATTTAAACTTTCTTCGAGGCAAAGCGCGGCGTTGATTACCGCGGCTTAACACATGCCTCCATAATCCGGCGGAAAGTGGGGAGCGAAGTGTCTTAACACTAGGTTCCCTCTGCTTACCCTGCTGTGTGCAGGATACAGCGTTAATATTATTTTTAAGATTTCTTTTATACAAGTATAATATTTTTGTATTACCTCTTTTTATAATTGAATAAAAACTTTTTGCGACTCCATTCTAAAAAAAATTACATTAAACAAACACCCTATAATTACGTACTAAACATTTTTCCCTACACCAAAGTATTTATCTCCTGTATAATGGCAGGGACGAAGCACACAAGTAATCTTCATCTCATAATGAACGTTGTTTCCTTATCATTATTTTATTATTCAACGCCTCGTGCCGTCTCGTTTTGCGTGAAATATAAAATTTATTTTGAAAAACAATGTGAAATAATAAACGTTTCTACATATTTTCTGGATACTTATATAATTGGAATATTGTTCACTATTTGAAAAAAAAATTCCTTATTTGAAAAAAAAAAAACAATTTCACGCTGTATCCCGCACACAGCAGGATAAGCAGAGGGAACCTAGTGTTTGCCTCGAGACCAGAGCGAAGAAATGAAAATATAAATGTAAATAAGTATTTCATTTCCTCGAGTGGGATCGAATCCACAACCAGTCGCCCCCGTTTATTAATGAAAAATAATAATTCAATATCTTTTTTTATTATTTTTGTTGGACGCTTCACGTTTGTTCCATCTATATTATGCATATGAATCTAAAAGCCCATTTTCTAATGGTACTAGTTTTTATATTCAATGCGAAATTCAAAGTCGCACTTTCTCTTACTAAAATGGAGGAATTATATTAATTCAAATTGTAGCATATTTATTTCTAAATTACACAGAAATGTAACGACTGGCCTCAAGTGAAATAGATTTATATTCTATTTCACTTGAGGCCAGTCGCAGAGGCACAAAGTGTGGCTAAAAACTCGACTTTTGTGGGTTCGATCCGAATTTGAGGAAATGGAGTATTTATTTAAATTAATTTTTCCATTTCTTCGCTCTGGTGTCGAGGCAAAACGTGGCGTTGAGTTCCGCCACTCAACACGCAGTTCCTACAGAATTAAGTGGAAAGTGTAAAACGGAGTGTCTTACCACTTACCGTTAGGCCTACCCTGCTGTGTACAGGATACAACGTCAAGCGGATTTAATTTATTTTATATTATATTTCACTAAAACAGTATATAAAAATATGTACATTACGTACAAGTCTTATGGGTAAAATTAAAATATAATTAACTTTGTTTCATCAAATAATTAAACTAATAGGTCGGAACGCCAAAGAGAAGCGTATATTTATATAATTTTCAGTACATTAATTAAATTGTGGACTCAACAAATTTCACGAACAATGATGCTAGCCAGTAGTTCAATGTTGAAACAAATGATTTATTGAGGGTCAAAATGAAAAATTAATATAATAACAAGTCAACCGGCAAAAGATTTACGATTCAACTTATCCAAGTTAAACTTTTAGGTTAAAAATTTTCTATAAATCGAAGTAGTTACTTCGGTATCGGTATAACAATGGTATCGAATATCGTAGCTGTTCCAGTGGATTTATTAAATTTCAAAACTATTTGTGGGACCTACAAGTTTGGGTTTGTTGAAGTCCACGGGAGCAGTTTGCAATTTATTTCATAATATTGCTGCTGAAAGTATCGAAATGTCATTTGGATTGGATTGGTAGGGTTATGCAAAAAGGTCGCGGTTTTGATATATTTAACTTTATTGTATTTGTTAGCATATTTAAAATATTAGATAGGATGTGTCCAAGATTGTGAGTTTGAGTCCCAGTCGAGGGATTGAAATATTTCATTTCTTCGCTTTGGCAATGAAGCCACGCATTGAGCTTTTAACAAGAAATGCCTCCGGAATTCGGCGGAAAGTGGAGAACGAAAGTGTATTAGGAACGAAATATCCTAAGACTAGATTCCCAGGTTCCTGCTGCCAACTCTGCTACTTGCGGGATACAGCGTGATGCTAAAATAAACATATAATTAAAAAAAAATGTCCTTTTTATATATTTTTTTTATTATAACCTATTATAAAAAATTGGATTTCATTTAATATTTGGTCGCTTTCGGCTAAAATTTGAGATATTACATATTGAGACCCGTTAAAAAAACGCCACGCTTTATCACCCTAAAAAAGAAAATAGAATAGAAAGTAATACATTTCCGAGTAGGTATCAAACGTAAAAACCCGTTTCAAAGTTCATAGTCAGAAGCTATCAATAATAACAATCCATTATTTAAATGGACAAGAAGAAATCTTTATTGTTTAACAAAATGTTTAATTCGTTGTAAAATAAAATGATTTCATTTTAATTAATTAAAGCGAGAGAAACGAAACAAAGTAGCGTTTTACTACACAAAAATATCGTTGTTTCTGCGATGAGAACGGGCGCCGAATGTAGGTCATCCCGTACTGAAGTAACTTACAAAGATGTGAGGATCTGGTACAAGTTATAAGATATACATATTTTAGCGTTGTAAAATAGTTCTATAAATTGCAAATATATATTATAAGGTATAGTATAAGTATATTTAATAAAATTTTAAAGTAACTTTAGATTTGCCACTAGAACAATTTAAAATAAAGTAAAAATATATTAACAAGCAAAGCTTCACTATTCAATGCGAGACTACTATAAAACCATATTGCGTGAAATTAAAGGCTTTTGATGTTCACTTGGGAAGCTAATGATGGCTATACATCTAATATAAATTATAATATATTGAAAGAAATAAGTTTGTTGCCTGCTCTTCTCAGCAGAACTGCCTTCCTAGTCAGTGGTGAGCTACCACTGACTAGGAAGGCAGGCCTGTAGGATTGACGCTACTAATATTTCTATATAATTCGACCATTCAATAGTGCCTGTAATCTCTATATATAATAAAAAGACAGTAAAAATATTTTGTCTGTACATTTAGTAATTTTGACTGAAATGGATAGAGGGACACTAAAAAAGAATAATAGAAAGCAAAAAGATTTTTTTTGAATTTCTTGTCTGTCTGTCTGTCTGTCGACATAGTTTTGTCCACATTTTTCTCTGAAAGTACTGAACCGATTTACTTGAAAATTTCACCAATTGCTTTGTTTTAACTCAACTTAACTAGTTAGTTCATCAAAATCGGTTAATCAAAAAAAAAATTATCGTCATTTATAGAAGTCGTAATTAATTCAACACAGAGATAAAGAACGATCTTGAAAGAAATATCAAGTAAATACAAAGATTTTTTGGTTGGTTCGTTCATATATGTAACTAATTTAAAAACTGTACAGGAGTTAATATGCAATTATTACAGTTATATTATGAATCCTTCAAATCAATAATTTAACATTTAAGGCTGTTTCTGAATGAGTAAATTAAATTATTCACTGACATCAGCACATTTAACAAAGTATATTGTATAGGTAAAAAGAACATAAAGTTACAAAAATATATAGGTGTAATAAATATTTAGCTTTATGTATATTTTATAAATATCAAATATCAACAATGGTCGTATTTTTTTATTTAAAACAATCAAAAATTCTTTGACGATAATGTCGTAAAAAAATCTTATTAGAAGTCATTATAGTTGTCAATCAATTCTGCTTATTAAATCAATAATCATGTATTTTAAGCGGACGAAGCCGTGGGCGAGCCGCTAGTAGCCAATATGAATAAATAATATTTTTATGCTGATTTTGAAAAATAATAATAGTGTAAGTAAAGAATTAAAGGTGAAATTAAGATTTGCAAAGATATAAAAAATAAATTTGTTATCTTTCTTTTGTACCATAAAAGATAAAAAAATTATAATAAAACATTTTAAAAATCTTTTATAAAAACAAGGTTTCTGATTAATTGTAGTATCTTTTCATGATTGATTGTACCTTATAAATCAAGCCTATTTACCATTAAAATCTGCCATTTTATTGCGGCATCCATTTTAAATTAACAGCAATATTGATTATGTATAATTTTATTATCGTCAGAACTAAAGTGGCTATCCAAATTTCAGCTCAATCGGACACTGAAAAGTATGAAGTATTTAAATTTCGGTCGGTTAAAAGTATAGTAATAGCTCCAGCGAGAACCGGTAAAGATAAAAGAAGTAATAAAGCTGTAATACCTACGGCTCAAACAAATAATGGTAATTGATCAAAATTAATTAGATAGTAATTGATTAGATGAGTCAAATTGAGCTTGCAAGATTTCACATTGTGTAGAAAGTACACACGTACTAACACAGTAACTCATAAAAAAATGCAATAAAATTATAATAAAAGAACCTAATAACTAAAGAAAAGTTATTTTATGACGTTTATGACATTAGATTGCATGATATAGACAAAAAATCACTGCGGCCTATCCTTATATCGAATCTTATATCGAAATGACATATTCGCTATCTCTCATAACTTAAATCTAACTACGAAAACTTCGCCATGTAATTCCTTGTGATCTCGAAATGTTCGTTCCGTTTGCATTCGACTTTGTTATTATCTATTTACACTTTTACCTAATTACGCTTACTTTTAGAATTTGAGTTAAAATGAAAATAAGTAACTAAAGTAACAGTTGTATATTCATTTTCTAATTAGGAATACTGTTATAATAATATATGTACTTGTACTATTTGGGACTTTGGATAGGGACTTTGGATTTGGATGGGAACTTTGGAAATGTCTGAATTTGAGATTTTCGCTCGGGGTTGTAAATATTTTATTAACATATCATTGAAAATGTTTTCGTTTTTTCTAGGCCTTGTGATAGAAAATGATGCGTTGAAATTTCGACCATCTAACCATTTGACTAACAACTAGGCTGTACATCTAGATGTCTGCATGATGCATGAGATACATTTGTGTCTCTGTCAGGAAATTCTGTTATCTTTACTTAATACTGTGAAGCTGAATAATTTGTTTAATTGAATGCGCTAATATCCGAAACTACTGGTTCGTATTGAAAAAATATTTTAAGGCCATAGGTCATCATGTTAATCATTTTGATGAAAACATTTGTACCAGGCAGAGTTAAAATCTTAATAAAAAGTTAAAAAGTTGATCTAAAATCAACAAAAGTTGACAAAAATCTTGCTAATTTCTCATTTCTACATCTAAAATGGAATTGAATGTGCGACTTTCACAATCTTTATACACATAAAAATGTATCATTAGTCTGTACTATTCATGACATTATCACTAAGCAATTTGTTTTGACCTTTTCAGAGTATCAAAGGCTGACATTAGCACGCTACATTACAGTAGATGAATCAATCATTATTAAAAATATATTTTTGAAATCATATAGTGGAGATTTCACAGTATTATTTTACGAATAAATATTATATTTCTAATAACATAATGAAAATATATAATAGTGAGATAAATTATTATCGACTGTTTTCCTTTTTTTAATCTTCACATTGTATCCCGAATATAGCAGAGTAGGCCGAGGCAACTTAGTGCTAAGACACCTTCCGTTTACCACATTCCGCTCATTTTTAGGGTTCCGTACCTTTTTAGAAAAAAAGGCATCCTTATAAGATCACTTTGTTGTCCGTCCCTATGTCTGTCTGTCTGTCAAGAGCACTTATCTCAAGAACGCTTGAATATATCGAGATGAATTCAAACCATATACTCAGATCTACGGCCCCATGATTTCTTGTAAAAATCATATTTCTACATTTACTTAAAAAAAGGCTGTTTGTATCTCAAAAAACATGTATTTGACACTTTAAAGGGAATCAAAATTAATACTTCCAGTTGAACAGAAGAAGAATGAAAGAAAGATGAATGTAGTGGAGATGAGATCTCTTCGTAGAATATGCGGAGTCAGCTTAGATGATCGAATCCGCAATGAAGAGATACACAGAATGGCAGGTATTAGCGAGGACGTCACGGTGAGAATGAAGAAGAACGTGCTCAGCTGGTTTGGGCACGTCGAACGAATGAGTGATGAAAGAATGGTAAAAAAGATTTATGACGAAAAAGCGAGTGGTAAGAGATATCGGGGGAGACCTCGGTTGACCTTCGAAAACACTATCAAAGATACTGGAGGAAGGTCACGTAAAAAGCATGAGGACCCGCGGGGGCCATGTATGAAGAGATTGATGACAGTGGACGAGACGATAGAGGTATGTAGAGACCGTAGCGTTTGGCACTCTGTTCTCTCTGAATACCCCGCTAGGGATAAAGCGTGAAGCTAAGTTAAGTTTAGGTTAGGAAAAATTATAGATTTGAGATTAATTCCTAAAAAAGGCTATCAGCCTCTGAAAGGGAAAATTTAGTATAAAAGCCGCTAGTTCAAGTAAGGTATCAGAGGAAAAGGCTCTGGCTAAGCTTGAATTGTAAATAAAGTTTGAGACCTCCTATTTATGTACAGACCCCTCGATGGGCGAGCCTGACTCGTCCATCGACTGGTTTTTTTTAATATTAAAGAGGTAGTACTCAACGCTTTATCTTTTTAAGCAGGTGAGGAAATGAAAATATTTCTCGTGGATATCGAATCCGAAAACGTCACGATTGCACATTGTACATGCTTTACACGCCGTTACACCACGACGGTCTGTAGTAAACAATTGTATGCAAATTTTCGTTTGACTCAAGGTAAAATTACTATCAGATACTTAAATCGAGGCGAGGCCAGTCGTAGCACAGGGGCATAAAATATGACTGTAGAAGCGACTGGTTGTTGGTTCGATTTCCGCTTAAGGAAATTAAATGTTTACTTAAATATATACTTTCATTTCTTCGCTCTGGTGACCAGGCAAAGCGCGGCGTTGAGTTCCGCTACTCAACACGCAGAACGCCTCCAGAATTCGGCGGAAAGTAATGGAACGGAGTGTCTTAACAATGAGTTCCCTCTGCCTATCCTGCTGTGTGCGGGATACAGCGTGAAGATGATTTGATTTAATTTTAGATACTTAAATAATAGTGGAAACCATATGAATTGAACAAACAAAGCTAATTTAAAATAAACTACAAGAAACACATGTTTCATGCAATGTATGATATTAAACATTTATTTTTTATAAAGTTATTAGCTTAAGACTATTATGTTTGTTTAAGCTACGTTAAAGCCAATTTATTTAAAACCAATATTATTAAGTGAAACATTCCTATAGAACATTTGCGATTACAAATAATATATAAAAAAATCTATTTATAAGAAAAGCTTCTTATTTGAACTCATTTTCCAAATGTCATGGGGTCATCTTTATAAAAAAATCAAAAGGAACAAAAACAAAGAACATTTTTTTTTGTTTTATTTTATTCTCTGTATATATTAACACAATTGTTTGCAGCGCATTGTCTACCAAAGCAGAATCAATATATATATTTTTTAACCTTCACGCTGTATCCCGGACATAACAAGGTAGGCAGAGGGAGCCTGGGAACATAATGTTAAGACACTCCGTTCCCAACTTTCCGCTGAATTCACGGGGAATTACATGTTGATTGGCGGAATTCAATACCACGTTTTACCACTTTACCAGAGCGAAGAACTTAGAGCTTTTTAGCTTCCCCAAAAGTCAATAGGAAATATTAAATATTTAATTCCTACGAGTGGGAATCGAACTCACAACCATCGCGTATACAGCCAAATGCTGTCTTACTCCATGACGGTGTCAATAATAAATAATATCTAATCACTCCACAATACACTTACCTACTCAGTAACATAAACTAACACGAAGTGGTACACGTCTATTGAAAATCTGCAGTACGCAGTGAGAACAAAGATTCATCATTTGCATGATTGCCATTGCCTCCATTTACTTTATGATGAACCAAACGGATGCGTTACAATATTGAAATGTTGTTCGTAACACCCAAATTTGAACCTTATACCATTGCGATAAAGTCAGTAGTAAGTTTTTAAAGGAAGGTTTAGTTTAGGAGATATTGCCAAACATATTTATTTGTTTAAGTCGCCCAAACCAGTAATAAAACAAAATAAAATGAGCTTCAAGATAGCTTTGAATAGTTTAAGCGTATAGAAATAACTACATATATAAAAGGTCGCCTCGAGCTCGCAAATGCAATAACGGTGGGCTCTTTAAATTTACTTTTCCGTTGGCTATAACGTGTACCTATTATGTAAATTTTGTTATATAACAAAGTGTATTTTATATCTGTAAAAACGGTTGACTTCCGTTAAAAATTGTGATTATTTTGTTTTCTTTTTAGCTTCGGCCAAAGTCGATATTTAATTAGTGACGAGTTCATTTTCCGTTCTTTTTTGTAATTTTAATGAATACTTTTGTATTTTTAAGTGTTATTTTTTATACAATAAACATATATTTATTATTATTTTTAGTATTACTTTAATAAAATATGTCATCATGGCAAAGTTGGGTAGCGTTTGGCTAAATACGATAGCTGTAGTATCAAATAATACTCATTTTGCCCCGGAATAGATATAACCTAAACAAAGCGATGTATACACGTAAAAAATGGTAGCTTTACGCTTTTATACAAAGCAAGGTATACACGGAATTCTTGTTAAGACCAGCATTCAAATGATTATAATTTATTATCCGGCGTGGGAATCGAAGTAACAAAACAATTTACTTTAGCGTTTACCGACAAACTCTATACCGCTGCGCCACGACGGTCAAAATGATAAACGAAATTTCACAATAATTAAAATTTAATTATAATTTAGTCTTCCATCAGGATATTATATACTTACTATAGAATATAATATCCTGATGGAAATAATATTATATACTTACGATACTATTAGAATTTCCAAAATACATATTGCTTCTCGCATCAAATTCAGTTAGAAATGTAATTTTCATTATATAAGACGCCTTTATAATTACAGTAGTATGGTGAGAACACAATGTATGAACGTACTACAGTTGATCAATCTGACCTCATTTCCGGTATCAAATGTCAGAGTTTCTAAGAAATTGCTTTTGCTGTAACATTTATAGGCTATAGGGTGTGTGTTGTGAGAGGATAGGATATTGTTCGGCTTAAAAATATATTTCTTAATATATATTTTAAAATATTTGTTATATATTTTTATAGATAATATTATTATATATTTGCTATAAGCATATACTATTAGATAATAGACTACTACTAAATGATTGTTCTGTAATTTACGCTATATTTTTATTCGCTTCGCTCTGTATATCACGCACAATGCAGGGTAGACAGAGGAAACTGTCAATCTGGTGTTATAACACTCCGTCTCCATTAAGACACTTCCGTTCTTCACTTTCGCCAAATTTGAAGACATTGTGTGCCGAATAGAAAAGCTCAACTTCGCGCTTTGCTTGTTACAGAGGAAATAAAAATATGAAATATTTCATTTCTCCGTGTGTGATAGAGTCGAACTCAGAACCATCGCGTTTACAGTCGCATTCGTGTGTGCCTGTACACCATTTTTAAACATCTTAAAGTACTCCACACGCAGGACATAAAAACATCCTTTTTAGAAAATTTATAAAAAAATTACTGTAGCGGAATTCGAACCCGCGCCTCTTGCTCATTCTTATCAAGCTAAGTGCAATTTCTTATTTGCTTGCTACAATTTATTTATTTTAATTCTCAATAGAGAGAGAGTTAAAATCTCAATAGAGAGATTTTTACAAATTATCTTAAAGATACACATACAGTTTGGCAAAATAGAATTGATTATGGCATATTTTATTACATTTTCAAATTATTATTCGACATTTAAGAGGCCAATCGTGGCGCATGAGCACAAAGGGTGACTGTAAAACCTACTAGTTGTGGGTTCGGTGGGGACCGAAGGAGATGAAATATTTATTTAAATTTATATTTCCATTTCTTCGCTCTGGTGTTGAGGCAAAGCGCGGCATTGAGTTCGCCACTCAGCATGCAATTCCTCCAGAATACGGCGGAAAGTGGAGAACGTAGTGTCTTAACACTAGGTTCCGTCTGCCTACCCTGCTGTGTGCAGGATACAGCGTGAAGCTGAAAAAAAAGTAAAATAAATTTAAGAAAGAAAACCTAAAGGAATATTTAAAGTAAATCGATTTCATTCGTATCAGAAATCGCCGTCCAGCAATAAAGAGTGTAAATATAGCTGCAATATTAGACAAAAGATTGAACGACCGGCCTCGGGCTTGTCGCTTCTCAAATATCGAGAAGGAGATCGTTAAATTCACCGAGCGACTGTCCCCTACAAGGCTACAACAAAGTTACACATCGGAGATAAGACTGTAATAGTGATTTAAGTATTGACTTGTGGTAAGTGGTTAATGTCTTTGGAATTTTTTTTTGTTTAGTTCCTTTGTAATATTTTGGGTTTTAATGATTTTTAAAATGTTTGTCTGTGCGCTTGTGTAATTTTAAAAATGGCTTAACTGATTTCAATGTAGTTTTCGCTATTTTATTTTGAAAAAACTTCGCTTGATATTTAGTGTTAATGCTGTTTTTAGTATGGATATTCTCTTTTTTGAAAATGATAATGTTATTAGATAACTAAGTAATTTAGATAAGAGAATAAATAATGGTGTAGTACAAGCGGGCGAAACCGCGAGCGGGTCGTTATAACGAAATAAATCATATGTTACTTTCAAAATATTATTAAAATGTCTAATATTGTATTAATATTTAATAACTTATAAGAAAATAATGTATTGAATACTTTTATAATAATATAAAAGATATCTTCTTTGCACAATGATCATGCTACATAGGCGATGATCCCAGGGCTCCCAGAACTACGTCATCTTAGCAAAGTAGAATTTTGAGAATTATTAGTCTAATATGTAATTAAGAACTACTAGCTTGAAAGTGGGGCCCATTCAGAGGTATGATATGATAATTAGCTGGTGAAAGATAGACTATTTTTTAATTAAAAAAAATAAAGTATTAATTATAAAAATGTTGTAGTCTTTCAATGTTTTTCAATAAGTTTATATATGTATTAGAGGCCGTCGTGGCACAGAGGTACAAAAGTGTGATTGTAACACAACGTTCTGGATTCGATCCCCACTCGGAGGAATGAGTTATTATTTATTAATTTTTCGTTCTGGCATTAAGTCACACAACACGCCATGCATCCAAATATTCGACGGAAAGTGGGAAATCGAGTATTTTAACACTAGATTTCCTATGTCTACCCTGCTATATACGGGATACATAGTAAAATTGGTTTTACCTTTTTTATTTAAGAAACGATTGAAATAAAACAAATACTAAATGCTACGGCAAATTTGCTAAAATATAAAAAGTTTACTTAAATCGGTTAAGCCGTTTCTGAGAGTAGTGTCAACAAACGCACAGACAAACAGGCTGACTTCTATAACATTGTTAAATGCCCATAATGACAAATTTGCCAATATATCGTCCATGTAGAGACATTAATGAGTAACAATTTTATTATAAGTATAGATAAGTTATTTTTTTCGAACATTCAACTGAATATTCATATGGAAATTATGAAAATGTAATTTAACGTTTTCATAATTTTCACATTAGAAATATTAACTACTTTACTAACATACATTATATATTACAACACGAAAGTAATTAAGTGTATTAAGTAATTAATTCAGTAGTTTAAGCGGGCGAAGCCGCGACCAGATCGCTAGTATAAGAAATAAAACTTTAAAATATCAAGGCATTATTACATAAAATAAAAAAATATAGTCTACTAAAGCGCTTTAATCTCTCTTATCAAATAAGCTAATGTCATACAAGGACACAATCAAAGCGGAAACGGAAGTGGGTATTTAGATAAAAATACAATGCCAGCTAGTTCTTAGTCCAACTAGTAAAAGCTTATACCTATTTAAATAAGTTTTAACGTCCACCTTGAATTCACAATTGCCTCATGCATTTGATATCGCGTGAGAACGTTTTATAAGATTAAATAGAATTAACTTTCTTATGTAAAAGGTTGGAGTATTTTTTTTTCTTTAAATAAGGTTATTTGGCGGCACAAATATTTTTTTGATATGAGGCCAGTCGTCGCAGGGGCACAGATGTGTGACTGTGAAAGCGACAGGCTGTGGGTTCGATTTCCACTCGTGGAAAGGAAATATTAAATATTTTCATTTCTTCGCTTTCCGATGAACATCTCGCAATGCCTTTAGAATTCGGAAGTGACGGAAGTCTTAAAGGCAATGGATTCCAACTTAGAAGTACAGAGAGTGACGACAGTTAAATTTTGTTTGCATGGTTGAAAAAATCCTCGAAAACTAAAAAAATATATATGTATATAATATTTATTTAAATTTGTATCTATAGAAATTTAAATAAACATTTAAAAAGAATACTCGCAAGGGAAGCCCATTATACTATTCAGGAATAAGTATTTCGTAAAAATGTATGGAATTAATATAGATTATATATCATGCAAGATAGCCGCTAGTACACATATGAAGTAATTAAAACATGATGTAAAATTAATATTGAGAAGAGAAATTATTGAGCTCTTCTCAGAAGAACTGTCTTTCGAGGCGGTGGTATGTATATATTCTATCGAAAAATCAAAAGAAGACGAATAAAGATATAGGGAATTTAGTTTTAGAACATACTATGTATATAAAGGTTTGAAGTTTTCGAGTTATCGTAGCATAACATATGTACATACATACATATTATGAATGTAGAAAAGCAAGGGTTCCTACACACGGCGTACCTCAAACTCAGTTTGAAACTATTTTGATTTACTCAGAGAGTATGACCTAGTTATAAACTTTGGTGACTCGAAACCGTCTATTGCAGCTTATGAAATATTTGACAACATTCGTGTCTGCTGTTTAACCCGGCTAAGTAAAAAAACTACTTATAAACTATTCGGAAGTTGAAATATGCGCGCTTTTTTAAATGGGCGGGCTATATATGTTTTCTGTGTTGTAGAAATTTTCTTTTTGAGATGAAATTGTAAACAAGAAGTACAGTATATCTTTTCATTTTTATTTCCTCCTCTAACATGTAGCAAAGCGCGGTGTTTAGTTCTGCTATACAACACCTTGGAAATGCATATGCAACATTGGCGTATGACAACGCCGCAAAAAATAGATAAGATAAATTTTGAGGGAAAAAGAAAGAACGAAAACACCTTTTTTTTAAACAAACAGTAGGTACTAAAGGTATCTTAAAACGATCTTAAATCCAAAAAAATACATGAATGCTATAAACTGGAAAGGAAAAACTGAAACACTTCGATTTTCTTCCACACTCCGGAGAGTACATCAATCTAGTTGACGATGGTCTCTCGAGATTTTAAGCAAGTCATGTGCATTATAAGGTTAAGAGATCGGTGGAAAAAGTATTTTCATTTTTCATGTCTCTATCTGGAACTTTTAATGGGGTTCGTGACGTAGCTGTTAAAGAACCCATTGTTATAGTTAACCAGACGCCGTTAACTGGAACGTTTCGAATCTTTATTGTTATCAAAAGATTAATATGTTACGATAAAAAAATCACTTAAAAGTTTAGTTTGTACTGTAATAAAATGTAATTAATATAAGCAAAATAATAAGCTTTTTTTCTGTTAATTCTGCGTATTGTATATAGTAGGGTAGGCAGAGGGAACCTGCTAACCTGGGACGCTTTGTTATTCATTAGGACACTTCCTTTCCCCGTCTTCTGCCGAATTCTGACCGCATTGGTGTGTTGAGTGGCGGAACTCAACGACGCAATAATAACTTTAAATGATGTAAGAAAAAGTATTCTTTTGACTTTTACTTTATACAGTACTTGCCCAAATGTAAAATTCAATATAGACTTTTTTATTTTTACAGTAATTATACATATTATACGCTGTATCCCGGCTATAGCAGGGTAGGAAAAGAAAATATTTCCGCCCAAATCACGAGAATCTCGCGTGTTTATTGGCGGCAATCAATGGGGCATTTTGTCTTTTTACCAGAGCAATGGATTGAAAATAATTCATTCCACGAATCGAAATCAAACCTAAAGCCGTCACGCTTACCCTTAAAAATTGTACCGCTGCGCCACGACCGCCTCGATATATTTATATACGGGTTAATAAAAAAAACCATTATTCACAAAGGTGAATTCATTTAACCCAATTTTCCTAGATTTTCACAAAACGTGCAGAGCTTAAACCAATTTAGATGGCGCTTTGTCGCAAACAGATTACAACTGTCAAACGTCCGTCTGTCAAATGTGATTATTGTGTCCTACGGCGTATTAATCTTGAGGCAATTTCATAAAAATAACTCGCGAAATATGTTATTTTTTTTTATGAAACGTCCATTAAGGCTCACATAATAAAAAAATCCTTTGTGCGTTTTTTCATTAAAAAAAATCGTTTCAAATTTAGAATAATTGTAATCATTATAATGAATATTGTGTGTAAAATAATTGTGGAGGCACAAAACATCGGCTGAGTGGATGAAAATACAAACCTACATATCTAATTCCAGCGTTCTACGTCGTATGGTTTCGTCTGTGTAATGTTTGACAGAACCTGGGAACCCAGTGTTAAGACACTTCGTTTCTATTATAACATTTTCCTTTCTCACTAATTGGCGGCCACGTTTTGCCTCTTTACCAGAGTAAAAAAATTAAAATATCTCATCATTTACTCGTATTATATGAGTGGAAATCAAACCCACAACCTACCACGTTTACAGGCACGACGACAGGCCTCTCATTAAAGTTGTACTTATATATTATATAGATATATTATCATTTATTATCCAAAAGTACTTAAAAATATCTAAAGTATGGCAAAAATTCTACACAACACTATACTGATATACATCACCGTGTTGCCACTATCAGGCCGATCTGCCGCGCGAAAGGGAATTTTTAGTGGCGTGTTGACAGTTGACCTCCCTTTCAGAGCAACAAAGAACTGCCGATGGCTTCTGAATAAAAAATGTAAGCAAAAAGTTTTGTTGTCACACTGCCTTTACAATTTAATTTTGATTTGCTAATAAATTTTGCTTATTTTTTTAGTATATTTTTAATTTAAAACATGTAAAAATATGAATGTTCGTAAAATCTACTAATTTTTTATAATGTGGGGAGACAAAATATTTAATACTTTCATTTTCTCATTATGATAAAGTGACAAACCGCGGCGTTGAATTTCGCCACTCATGCGCATTCGGTGAAAAGTAGGGGACCGAGTGTCTTAACGTTAGGTTCCAAGGTTCTCTCTGCCTAAATGCTATGTGCGGGATAGAGCTTGAGCCTAAAAAGTTTATAACAATAAGTTAAAGCTGGCGCTGGCTGGTAAACGCGTTTAGGTCGCAAATACGATAAATTTATTGAGTTGTAAATTTCATTCGTTTTTATTTTAAATTATATCTTCTAATTTAAAATAAAAACGAATGAAATTTACAACTCAATAAATTAAATTGAGGCCGGTCGTGACGCAGGGGCACAAGTGTGTGACTGTTAACGCGACTGGCTGAGGGTTCGATCCTCCCTCGATAAAATTTAAATTTATATTTTCATATCTTTGTTCTGGTGTCGAGGCAAAGCGCGGTGTTGAATTCTACAACCCAATATCCAATGCTCCCAGAATTCAGCGGAAAATGGGGTACCGAGTGTCTTAACACTAAGTTCGCTCATCCTACCCTGCTGTGTACGGGATACAGCGTGAAGCTAACAATCCAAATAAACACAAGAACACACAACCCAACAAACACTTTACAATTAACATTTAAATTTAATTAAATTTAACACAACACACAAACACACACACACACACATCTACAGCGTACACAATATATACGTAAACACCTTAAATTTCGATCCGCCACTCCATACTAGCCGCGCCGGCGAAAATGACAGGGCATGACTCCGCGATCCAGTAAGTAATTACGTACACGTCATATAGCGCGGAATGTACTTCAGGCGACAACGATGATGGGGCGTTGGGGACAAATCATTTTTATTTGCTACTCATATGCTAAGAATGTAGGTGTTCTTAGAAAATGTTATTATTTAATAGCTAATTTTCGTTTTTTTTTTAATTGGGTGAGATGGAACGTGGCGTTGAGTTCCGCCATTTTATTTGCAATGTGTACAGAAAGCTTAGAGTTGAGTAATTTTTTCTTTAGTGAATAATACGTATCTTATTTCTAGTGATTGTGTTCCGCCACTCAACACGCAGTGCCCCCAAGAACTCGGCAGAAAGTGGGGAACGGAGTGTCTTAACACTATGTTCCCTCTACCTACCCGGTTGTGTGCGGGATACAACGTGAAGCCGATTTATTTTATTTTTTTTATTTCTAGTGCTAGGTAACCATTCTATTTTTATCAGTTTGACTCCGAATCTTTCATATATGGCAGTGTAGGCAAAGGTAAGTTATTGCCAAAACACTCCTTTCTTCCCACACTTTCCACTGAAATTTCAAATATTCCGTGTTTAGTTACGAATTTTAGCGCCACATTTATACTACTTGAGTGGGAATTTAAAATAATACACGTCGCCATCGACCATTCTATTTTAGTCACACTAGTGGATTTCATTTAAATTACTCAAAAAAAATGTGATGAAACTGTCCTTAAATGTGCAAAAAACGTGGTCACGTGTCATTCAAACTTTCAAACAAGAAGCTGACTTGTAAATAATATAACGAAATGAGGCGTTGTGCCGTTGAAGTATTGAAATATTAATTTGGCGTTGTTATAATTTTGTCAATAAGTGACTTTTTACTATTTTATAGAATATGCAAATTATTTAAACAAAATATATTTTTTAATTTTATGATTTTTTTATAGTCACGCTGTATCCCGTACATAGCAGTGTAGGCAGAAGGAACATAGTAGTGTTAAGACACTCCGTTCTCCATTTTCCGTCGAATTCTGTCGCGTCTATATTACGTTAATTTATATTACATGGGTTTTGTAACTATAAGTTTGTTTATTATAATGTTTTTTTTTGTATCATATAACTATAAATTACAAATTTAAAGACTTTTTTCTTTTTTTACTGTAAGTTCGAAATTCTTAGCATGAAATTAAATAATTCTAGGTTCACGGGAAGTACCCAACAGGTTCGAATACGCGGTGAGTTTCATATAATATGCGGTAAAAACGAAGCATAAACGCTTATATATTTTAATTGCGTTTATTTAAATATCTTTTTTCCTATGTATAAAAGGGATTGTAGAACTGAATGTTTTATATGAATTGCAGCGCGATACCTCTACGAGTTCTCGGGAAAAAGGACTTTGACAGACGAACAACAAAGTGTTAGGTTCTTGCTAAATAAAAATAAATATAATGTCTTATAATATTTTGAAAGCTTTACTTAATCATAATTTTACTTTCCAGTAAAGAAGACAGATATATAGTGTTCTGGTTTGTAGGAACTAGTACCGTATTTTGTCTAGCTATATTTGAACCACCATCACGATCGATCAAGAACCTTACAAATACTTTTGACATTTTAAAAATGTAATTGCGGCTTTGATGCCAGTCGTGGCGCAGGGGCACAAAGTGTGGCTGTAAAACCGACTTGTTGTCGGTTCGATCCCCACTCGAGGAGATGAAATATTTACATAAATTTATATTTCCATTTCTTCGCTCTGGTGTCGAGGCAAAGGGCGGCGTTGAGTTCTGCCACTCAACACACAATGCCTACAGAATTCGGCAGAAAGTAGGGAACGGAGTGTCTTAGCACTAGGTTCCTTCTGCCCACCCTGCTGTATGCGGGATACAGCGTGAAGCTAATTTAATTTTAAAAACGTAAAAAAAATGTTTTAAAATGTAAAAACACTTACATATGTAACAAACAATAACTTAAAAAAAAAACGTATCCGAACAATGAAATACAATCGCTCCATTTTTCTTCAAAAAAAAAGAAAAATATAGTTTTGCTTTGTATGAAAATTATAACGATAATCATCAGCATAGTGTTGTAGGAAATCCTTGGCGCAAGGTAAACTCGCACTTGACCCATTTCCACATGTTTCACAGATGTACGTACTGTAGTGTATATTCTATAGAAATTTCAATTGTACTGCATAATGAGTATGTATATTTATTTATTTTACACTTATGTTTGTTCGTTGTATGTTGTTAATTTATATAGCCAAGATTTTTTTATTTAATTAGCCAGATATACAAATGATATTTTCTATTTTTCGTTTTTTTTTTTAAGTTGACGCTAAAAAATAGAATCAGTGACTGCGGGACAACGTGTGTTTCCAACGAAGTGTCGAAGTCACAACTGTGCGTTTATGTTTATTTCTTCCGTAGTGATCTAGTGTTCCTCACTTTTGGTTATAAATACATATTAAAACTCCACTTACCTCTCAATGATATCAAGATGGGTAAAATATTTTAAATATAAATATATTATGATAACGACATCCATCCCTAATAAAGAGGCAAAACGCGGCGTTGAGTTCCGACATTGAATAGTGACAAGCAATGACTTTATGAGAACAGAGTGTCTTAGCACTAGGTTCCTAGGTTCGACTTTATAACATCTAAACTTTAATAGCGCAGCATTGAGTTCTGCCAGTCATCTTGCTGTACCTACTTTAAATTCAAGTAGAAAAATATAACGGAGATATTAGCACTATGATCTCTCCTCCTATCTAGTTATGCGGGTTTAAGCGTGATAGCTTCACGCTTAAACCGGGAATGATTGATACAATAATTGCTAAAAAAAAGTTGCTTAAAAAGAACGTATTGGTAATGAACAATCGATACTAAAGTAATTCATCATCGCGCTACATTTTTGATACGCAAATAGCTACGTTGTGTTGTTTTGTAATTTATCATTATAACCAATTTACATTCATATGAGGTCGTTAGGCTTAGTGGGACAGCTCTAATTGCCTTGTAATCGCTATGGTTTTGGGTTCGACACCCTTGAATGAGTGTGTTTTTTTTAGCTTGACGCTGTATCCCGCACATAGCAGGGTAGGCAGAGGGAACTTGGGAACCTCGTGTTAAGACACCCTGTTCCCTTTAAGACATTTCTGTTTCCCACTTTCTGCCTAAATCTGGAGGCATTGTGTGTTGAGAGGCGTAATTCAATGCCGCCCTTTCATCTCCTTACTAGAGCAGAGAAATGAAAATATTAAATATTTCATTTCCTCCAGGGAGAATCGAACCCGAAACCTGTCAGATTTCCAATCGCACACTTGTGGCCCTGCGCCTTGACTGGCCTCCATTTTAATCTCAAAACATTATATGTTAGCAATTCCCCATTCTGGTAAATAAAATGTTGAAAATTGAGTGGGAAGTATGGGGCGGCTAAGTTTTAATTTAAAACATAAAGTGTCTAATAACTTATTACTATATAAACAATAATAAAAAATGCCATACATTTTTATCAATAAAACAAAAACACACAACTAAGAACAAGTACAACAGCTAGTATATTAAAACGTAAGGAAAACAACGTTTATATACACAATTTGCTATATTTACAACAGCTTACCTCCGCCTCGATTCAAAGGTACGCCGTACGATTTATATTGGGCTTACCCAAATATGACGATATATCTGAAATTCGCTCTCGAATGGTGATTACAAATTCGTTTTCGTTCAACGTGAAATATCTTTTATATATAAGTATATATGTACTTTATATATATAGGGCTAAAATTTACTTTGTTTAGTGTGATTTGGTATATGATTTTCAAAGCTGCTACGGGATTTATTTAGAAAACATAAAAAATTTTACGTAGCGGAATTTGAACCTGCGACTCTTGGAAACCATCTAAGCGCCCTGACTACTGAGCCATACGTTTCCAAGAGGCGGTTCAAATCCCGCTACGTTAAAATTTCTGATAAGTTTTCTAAATAAATATTTATCTTTCCTAAGTTTGGAATAATAATTTAAAAATGTCAAACAATATTTTGGGATTGTTATAAAAAATATGCTTAACTATTTACTATTATCGAGTATTTTAAGTGTTATTTTTAGCTTCACGCTGTAAACTGCACATACGGTGCTACTAGGCAGAGGGAATTAGGAAATCCAGTGTTGAGACACTCCGTTCCGGTTAAAATACTTCCGTTTCTCACTTTTCGCCTATTTCTGTAAGCATTGCGTGCTGAGTGACAGCAATCACAGTCGCGCTTTGTCTCGTTACTAGAGCAAAAAAAAATACTATAGAGGAAATAGAGAATAGGAATCAAAATCACAGTCTGTCGTCGTCGTTTACAGTAACTCGCTTGTGCCCTAGTGCCACGACTGGCCTCTATATTTGTATTTTTTTTTATTCTAAACATTTGTTTATATTTATCTATTTTTTACACAGCCCAATTTTCACAAGCCATTTCAATGTTTGCTAGAATGAATACTTTGTTTATGTTTTTTGGTCAATCTGGTAAAATAGCGCGGTGTTGTATATCATCAAAATGACAAACAGAAGTGTGACTGTAAGCGCGACTGATTGTGGGTTCTGTCCCCATTCGAGGAGATGAATATTGATGTCGAAACAAAGCGCGGCGTTGAATTTTGCCGCGCAATGCCTCCAGAATTCACCGGAAAGTGGGGAACAGAATATCTTAACACTAGGTTCCTTCTGTACATTTTTGAATTGAATTCAAAGAAAGATGGTTGTACCACATAATGTAAGCCACACGACCAATAATTTTCTTATTTAACCATTGATAATTGATTATCATAATAATTTAATAACATCAAACAATTTTTTTACAACAATTTCAGATTTAAAAACCAAAATAAAAAAAAAACAAAAACATGAAAAAAAAAACTCAACCGACCCAACGACTCCAAGTGTGCGTTAGACCGCACATACATTCACAAAGTAAAAGGCATTTACTCAACTCGGAAAAACAGTAGTACAGTGGAAAATGTAAAACCGTCGGCCAAAAAGTCCGGAACAGTGGGAGGCGGGAGCATCCAGGCGTAATGCTCGGAAAACAGGGCGGACGTGTCCATTCGTTGTAAGGCTACTTTCACACTGTGCTTATTATAAATGTAGATTGTTATATAGTAAAAAGCAATATTAAACGCACGACAGCATTTGCACGACAGCAGCTGTCGATCGATGGTTGTGGGTTCGATTCCCAATCGAGGATGAATTATTTACGTTTTAGTATTTCTCCCTTATACTTCTTCTTCTTCTTGTCAGACTTCTTTATAACTTCAGGCTGTATCTTTCCTATTAAAACACTTTGGTTCTCGACTTTCTACCGAATCCTGTAGGCATTGCGTGTTGAGTGACAGAACTCAACGCCGCTCCTTGCCTCATTTTCAGAGGGTGGAAACCAAAATATTAAATATTTCATTTCCTCGAGTTGAAACTTAATTTACAACCTGTTGCGGTTTACAGTCAAGCCAGTGCCTCTGCGCCACAAATAGCGTCAGATTAATATATAGATAAATATAATAGATAATAGATAAATATATATATTTATTAATAAATAAATAAATATTATACTAACTTCAACTTCATTTGAGCCGAAATAAGCTAAAACATTAACAATAATCCACCATTTTAACAAACATATGACTACTAAATTTTTATCTCCGCAGGCCATTTCCATACAATAAGGCACAATGACCATTCCATAGAGCGAGTGTAATAGGTAAATTAAAACCGGGCTTACGTTATCTTTGCCGGTTTTTCGTAAATGTAAAATCCTTTTTGTATTAATGTGGTTATCAAAATTCAAGGTCATCGTGGATCTTTGGTCATCATTTGACGCAGTGGTTGTAGGTTCGGTTCTGCTTCGGCAAGAATACACGGCGCTAGCCTTTGCCAATAGCAGAATTTGACTTTAGGATTTCTTAGATAACGCCACGAAGTTGCAGGAATTTAGGAAATCTGGCTTGAACTTTAGTGCGTGTTTCATTTAGATACGACGCCTAGAAGCTTATTTGCACGGAAGTATTGTGCACCCTCGAGCCAAGTATGGGCGTGTCGTTAGTATTAATAACTTTAAACGTTAAGTATTATATATTCCTATTATCTCCAAAAAGTCATCTCTAAAATTTTGAGTTAAGTAGAAACATCTAATTACTGCAAAGTGATGTAATGATATTTAATTTACATCTATTTAAGAGATCAAACCAAACATACCGATGAAATATACCACATTTTGTCAAAAGGATTTTTTTTTAGTTTGAATTTCCTCAATTAGAGTCGAACACGCAACCATCACCCAGTCCCAGTTAGAATTTTGCCACGAGAACTAATATATATATATATATACTTATTATAAGAAACCGTAATAGTATTAGTAGCGGTACATTACATAATACATTGCGCCATCTGGACGAAACGCTCTCGGAGTTTACTTTGAAACATTTCTTTTGTTAAGAAATTCGAATTTCCTGAAGCAACATAGCCCCAGGTCAAACAAATTATTGAACTTCTTACCAAGATGTGTAATAATAGTAGTTTTTACTATCGTCGTGCTCACTCGAGTCATGCTTATGTTAATATTGTATACTAGTAATCACCCGCAACTTTTCTGTGGACTTTGAGACCTAAAATGGAAATGTCTTTTGTTTCCCATTTCCCTAAGAATTTAAGTTAGTTTAGTGTTCCCGTAAATTCCCTAATCTACATATCTACAAGTCAAATTTCAAAAATCTAAGTCCAGTAGTTTGATTGTGCGTTGTCTGTCAATCACTCAGTAACGCAAGAGTTTAATATTTCACAAGAATTGTCATAATAATATGATTTCATATAATTTAGAAACTGCAAATTCGCTGAGAATTTTGTTGTAAATTAATACATTTTTCTTTAATACCTAAGTATTACAAATGTAATTTTTTTGTTAGCATCACGCTGTAATGCAAATTAATCTCAAAATCATCGAAATATATTCATAAAATAGATAACTTTTCCCTAATTAGTAATTTACTATGTTGTGACGTCATATATTAGTATATACAAAACAGATTGTATCTCGCTACATCTACAGAGACCTCGACCTTATGTATTTCGGCTTACGTAAACGGAATATCAAACTAAGTTAGCGAAACTTGCGCGCTATAAACGCTAAACCGGTGATAAGAAGTTATCTGTGTGCCACAGAACAAGACAGTATATTACGTTTCAAGCAAAAACGACGTATCTTTTAAGCTTTTATTATAATTTTATGTCACTTCTTAAACTTTTGGCTCGTGATTTTGGTTTCAGCTACTTTTTATGTAGAATTATTTTTTGTATAAATATTTTCATCGTAACGCAGTGGATCAGAGTAGAATCAGACGCTGTAGTCTGATTGTGAATGACGGTTGCGAATTCGATTCTCATTTGGAGGAATGATTTATTATCATTTCCTAGTTTTGATAGGACAAAGCACAACCTTAGCTTTTCTAGCGCTTAACATGCAATGTATTAAAAGTTGTCCGAAAATTGGGGATTTTTTTTCTATGTGACTTATTGAAGATTTTTTTAAGTTTCACACTATATTCCGCATATGCCATGTAGCAAAAAATGTAATATTAAGATACTCGGTTCAAGACCAAGAAATAGCGTAACTAAATAAAAAAAAAACAACTTAACCACAGATAAAAAAAAACAGAACACCATGTCAACACTGTAACTTTGACCGATGACCAAGTTAACAATTTCTTGACAACTAAAAAAAAAATTAAACCGTCTACCGTCTTACTACATTTATCAGTGCCTCATCCATTATTCAGTAAGGTGTAACACTCACTGTGCGGTTGGCGTATACCCAGAAGATAGTGTTATAGTTTATTGGCTAACTATTATATTGCCAGGATATATTCGGACTTCCGGTCGGTCGCAGTTTGCACGTGCTTTAGGATATCGGAATTTTGGAAATTCTTAGATTATTTATACGAGGCCAGTCTGTGACTGTAAAATCGACTGGTTGTGTGTTCGATCCCTACTCGAGGATATGAAATATTTATTCATCACTCCTCTCGCCACTCATCACGCAATACCTCCAAAAGTCGGAGGAAAGCGGGGAATGGAGTGTCTTAGTACAAGGTTCCCTCTGCCTACCCTGCTGTGTGCGGGATACAGTGTGAAGCTAATTTTTGTTTTTTTTTTTTAATTCTTATTTCTTTATTACACTCATAATAAACTACAGGAAATATTTATTTCTTCACTCAGGGGATTTATTTATTTTCATTTCTTCTCACCGTTAACAAGACAAAGCGCGGCGTTGAGTTCTACCACTAACCACTCAATATTCTCACAATCTGGAAAACTGGGCGGACAGGGAGCAATGGAGTATCTTAATACTAGGGTATGCCTTTGCCTACTGTATGCGGGATACAGGTGAAGCAAACATTATTTATACAAATATTAACTTATAATTTCAGATATAAACTAATTATAATTTAATTCAAAATTATAGTACACTTCGTCACTTAGTTACACATCTTTACTGTTCTTCACTTACGTCGGTTTGAATGGCTCTCGAATAAAATCATTATTCAAACCGAAATGGAACAAAATGAGTTCAAATAAAAAGGCGTATTTAACTTAAGCATTCATTTCCTATTCTCTTGGAGAATACGACAAATCTTTTCTTTAAATATTATAATTCATACTTGGGTCCAATCAATATTAGAATATTTCATAGCTTTTACAGTGAAGTGGGATGAATCTGGATGTATATGATGGTTTGATGCTCGATTGTGGGGAGTATTTAGAGTATTAAAAAATACTTTGAAAGTGGCAGACACATTGTAACCATGACAGGTTGTGGTTTCGATTCCCGCTCGAGACGGTCGCTCTGGTAAGCAATCAAAGTGTGGCGTTAAGTTCCGCAACGCAACAGGCAACGAATGTATGAATAATGTCACGAATTATGTGGAATATGGTTGATGGTAAACGGAACTACGGAAGTGCCTAAATGGAGAACAGAATATTTTAGCATTAAGTTCCCTATACGTACCATTTGTTGGATACAGCATGAACCTAATTGAAATTCAGCTCTCCGATCTAATTAAGCCAAGTGCAGCGTTAAGTTCCGTCATCGCAATAAGCAAATTATTCTCCAAAAATGGTTTAAGTGGGGAATATAGTGTGTAAGAATAAAGAAAAATCTCTGTCCAAGAACGATCGATTAGAACATTACACAGACGATTAAGTCTCGCGTCCATATTAAGAACAAGACCTTTTACTCGGACAAAAGCTTAGTAACAGCCCCCTAGCATTGTCTTTACTCGTTATCTGAGAGCAATAGAACTATTCTTATCAGTTTCCTTTGGATATAATCTTGAATTACATTAACTTTATCTTTTTGGATGAACTTCGTAATGAATGAACACCGTCTAGGTACAGAGCTTGTAATCCAATAGATTTTAAAAGCAACTGAAAATTTTAAATTTAGACAGTAAATTATAATAGTAGTTTCATTAAAAAAAAAACTTGTCATTTCATTATTTTCATTAAAGTTTAATATATAAATGATAATGAATAGTTCATGGGCTATATACATTATTTTTAATTGGTATTATCATTTTCATTTCTTTCTTGAATATTTACTGAGATCTTAAAACTAAGGCCACTCGTGGCGCAGGGGCACAAAATGTGACTGTAAAATTGACTGGCTGTGGGTTCGATGCCCACTCGAGGAGATGAAATATTTACTTAAATTTATATTTCCATTTCTTTGCTCTAGTGTCGAGGCTAAACGCGGCGTTGAGTTCTGCCACTCAACACGCAATGCCTCCAGAATTTGACAGAAATTGGGGGAATGGGAAAATTATTTATTTTATCTTAAAAATCTACACACAAACAAAAAAAATATAATCTTCTCTGCGCCATAGCAGACATTTTTTTTAATGAACACACTTTTTTAACTGCCACAATGGCGAACGTTTACATTAAAGGTAATATAACCATATAAGGCTAAAATTTGATAAATTATATTCTAAATATAATATAGATCTACATAGATCATTAAACAGCTAAGTACGTAAAACGAAGTGGATGTTCACATATAAAAAAGGTCTGACAGTATGCGCGACCGTACTTCATACAAGTGGATATTTGGCATTTGGCTATTTTAATAATGTCCACTCAACATTTCCTGAACTTAATGATTATAACTTTAGGAGACTAAAACATTAATTTTAAATTTGATTCGGTTTAAGTGATTTTGTATTTTATTTTTCAGGCAAGTTATGTCGGGCGGAGAGTGGAGAGTGGAATGTTAAATGTTAACACGAGGCTCCCGCTGCCTGCTCTATCATGCAAGATATAGCGTGAAGTTGAAAAATATTATGTTTTTTTATATTTCGTGGTGCAGCGGGACAGCTTCTGGCTGTAAACGTGACAATTGTGGGTTTGATTTCCACTTGGGGTAATGAATTATATATAAAGTAATTTCGTTTCCTTACTCTCGTAAAAAGACAAAGCACAGCGTTGAGTTCACTCTTGTGATAAACATTTTCTATAATTTTTATACAACTTTTATTTTTTTCATTCGTTTCGTTTCGTTTGCGACCCAAGGCCCGAACCGAAATCAAACTGTGATATTTCTGACTACAGGTATAGTGGGTCACAATTAAATCGATTAACGTAACCATAAGCTATTGTATTCCTCAGTAAATTGACTAGTTTACACCAGGACGAGTAGTTCCTGAGATTAGAGCGTTCAACCAAACAAACACTTCAAGTTTATAATACTAATGTCAATATAGAAGTAGTGGTATGTTAGTACTACTATTTCTGTCAACATTCTATTACAATCTAAACGTATATATAGAATCTACATATTGAAAAAAAAAATCACTTTGACTATTGAAACGGGAACATTTTTACAGTAAAAACTTGCCAAATCCAGATTTCATACAAAAAGTGACATGTTTTAGCTTCCACGCTGTATTTCGATAACAAAACACACAGAATTCACAACGTTTGTAGTTACATTCTGCTGACTATTATCAAAGCTAAAGTCGATCTGGTGTTTAGTTAAACGTAATTGCGACCAACTCTATTTACGTATTAGTGGGCTAATGAGAAAATCTATCGTGGGAACAACCGCGGTGGATATAAACGAGAAATTATATTAAATGAAAATGTTTTATTTATTGGGAAACATTATAGAGAAATAATAAAAAAAGTGCAACTATAAACGCGACAGTTGTGGGTTCATTCGAGGAATAGAATATTTATTTTTGTTTTTTTTTATTTTCATTTTCTCTTTCTGTTAACGCGGTGTTGAGGTGCGCCATTCAACAAGCAATCCTCGATAACTCAGCAGAAAGTAGGGAGCGGATGTATCTTAATGGGAATGGAACCATAGGTTCTAAGATATTCTCTCTCCTATGTGCAAGACACAGCGTAAAGCTAAAACAAAATCTTAATTAACTGATTTCAATCACTCGTTTCTCTAGATCCCTCTGTCTATTCTCCTATATTTGAGAATATAAAGAAATAATATATAGAAAGTGTGAAACTTCAGTGCACAAAACTGGATAGGCAGGGAAAACCTAGTGTAGTTAAACTCCGTTTTCTATTTTTTGTCTAACTAACGCGGTGGGTGACGAAATTCAATAACATGCTTTGTTTAAGACCGAACATTTTAAAGATAATGGCAGTTTAAATAATAATCAAAATGTGAATAGGGAACAACTAAGTTTTATTAATTCTAATACTTTGCGTTATGTACAAGATATACAAGAAATAAAAAGAATGGGAATAACACGGACTAAAATATTATTTTAATATTTTTTCCTTATGTTTTTCATTGTCTGCTCGAAACCTTATAAAAATCAACTAAATTTTACTAAATGCTAAGCCAAGTCTATATATCTATGAAAAGAAATAACAAATCAGTTCTTCATAAATACCAAAAACTAGTAAAGATAATCTTGTGTACGTAATAGCCAATGATAAATATTACATGCGCGTGTTGCTCCCGGCTTCGGTATGACTGATATAGAATTATTTATATGATTCTTTATGTGGACCTTTTATTTGTCTTTTTTTTAGGAAAACTGTGATTCCTTAATAGTAGTAGCTAGCTAGTACATTAATTTGGTCTGCATCCTCAGTTACCTTTTTAAAATTCTCTTACCAGTGCGTGAAAATACAAAACACAGTGGTTTTGGGTTCGATTTCCACTCGAAATAACTTATTATTTAAATTATTTTCGACACGCAACACGCTATATTTTGAAAATTAAGCGAAAAGCAGTAAAAATACAGTCTTAAGCCTAAGTTTAAAAAAAATATATTTTTTTAATAGTAATTAGCAAAATTCCCAAAACTAACCTAAACTCTTTCATACACTCATACATTTCATACAAACAAATCTATTCACCGCTTTATTTACTTAAATACAATAATATTAATACGAAATGGCTTGAAATGTTGAAATTTGCTGCATAGCACGCCGGATGCTACCATCTCTGTATATTTCATATTTATTACGCCATTATCACGAAAACCTTTTAAAGTACAAGCTCATATGAAGTATTCCACTGGAAATAGCCTTCGCGTTCTTTTATATGAAATTAAAATAAATATAAACGTTTGTTTTGTATATTATAAATAGGAGTGTGTGAATAACATTTTTTTTTGTAATTAAGCACGCTTTTAGAGTAGTTTGTTTGAGTTATATATTATCTTTATTAGAAAGAGTGTTTCTTTATATATTATATAATATGAATTATGGCATTATGATGAGGTTGTTGTGGTGCAGCGATACAGCATCTGATATGGAGGTTGCAGGTTCGATTCTCACTCGGGGGTATGAACTATTTAATTTCATCGTCTAGGTAACACGAATACGCGCGGCGTTGTGTTTCGCCACTCAACTTGCAATATCTCGAAAATTAATTACGGTACGTAGGGAACGCACTTTCTTAACATTAGGTTTCTATCTACTTTACTATATGTGTATAGCACACACCAATAATTAAATAGAAAACATTGAATTACAAATATTTTAATAAAATATATTCTATTTCAACAAAATCTGTATCACAGTGAAAAGTTATGATGTCGCTCATCTCTATATATAATAAGACAGTAAAAATATTTTGTCTGTACATTTAGTAATTTTGACTGAAATAGATAGAGGGACACTTAAAAAGACTAATAGAAAGCAAAAAGATTTTTTTTGAATTTCTTGTCTGTCTGTCTGTCTGTCTGTCTGTCTGTCTGTCTGTCTGTCTGTCTGTCTGTCTGTCGACATATTGT
>DWQW01000974.1:0-39432 GCA_018249695.1 Heliconius erato demophoon
TCAACACGCAATGCCTCCAGAATTCGGCAGAAAGTGGGGAACGGAGTGTCTTAACACTAGGTTCCCTCTGCCTACCCTGCTGTGTGCGGGATACAGCGTGAAGCTAATTTAATTTAATTTTTTTTATTTATTTTTTCCATCAAATTGCAAAGGCACTGTCATCCTACTTGCGTAACCCGGAGTTTTTGTGCAACACAAGTTCATTTTGACGCAGCGCAGGCACAGGTAGCAAACGGGTTATCCGCTTATGCAAAAAAATACAATGCCATCCGATTAACACCAGTACAAAGTGCTTTTAAAATGTAAACGACTGTATTAAAAGCTTAATTTTTATCCCTAGCGTGTGTTGATTACCGTGCCAGCATTATTTAGCATAAGATTATGTATGTGAATAAAAAGGTGATTTAATAAAATAAAAATTAAATAAATATTTTACTGTTCTCTGTATTTACGGATAGAGAAATAATAAATTTATAAACCATAAGTTTCATTATTGTTGTTGACAAAAATGTATTAAATACTAGCGACCCACTCGCGACTTTGCCCGTTTTTACTACACATTTATTAATTTTCTCATCTGAATTAGTTTCGTGATCCATAACATCATCATTTTAAATATAATATCCATATACTAAAAACTAAAATTTCAGCCTATTCACGTACAATAGTGGAAACTTCATTTAAATCAGACAGCTTAACCGTTTTTGAGAATAGCTTGCACAAAAGAAAAAAAGAAAAATCATTGTGGTAGATTCTATTGCATAGGTTAATATCGCAAACAATAGACTTTCTCATATCTTCCACGTTCAGACAGCGATGAGTTACAGTTTTATTACATGTACCTATAGACAAATTTTCATGTTCTGGTTAGTCAAATGTAGCATCAGATCTGCCATCAAAATCTGTGTTAAAATGTATGTTGTTAAGCGTAAGCATAAAAACTGTTGCTAAAATAACTGATCCATACTATTCTGGACTTAGTGAAATGACATTTTTTTTTTCTCTTTTTTTTAATATATCATAGTTTTATTATCGCAAAAGATCTTATAAAAATCATTTCGTGAAAATTTCGTAAATATGTTATTTTTATTACATGTTATACGAAGCAGTTATTTTAACTCAAATTTAAACAAATGAAACACATTTATAAATTTATTTATTTATTTAATATTTAAAATACAAAAAAAAGATTGTAACAAACTAAACGTTGCTATATACCTACCTATGACCTGACGGCATTTAGAACTTAACGTTGTTAATTTATTATTAACAACTCCACGTACATAATTTCCTTGAAACGATCCAATAGATAAACCATTCGACATATCGTGCGTGCCTTGTTTTGTTAGCACACACGCTTCTATAGCGTATTATAGATTTTGCGGCCTTTAACTGACCAGTATCATTAAAAATTCATCGACGACAACGCGTAAGTAAGGGTGAAAAGGCTGTCGGGTGATGTGTTGCAAAATGAATAAATTGTGGCGAGAAATAAGGGCAGTTCGCTAGGTAACGAACGAAGAAATTTAATAATGCAACCGATACTGCTATTTTCTATTCAACAACCGTGGTTTCCTGTTAAAGCAATGGCGAAGCAGCTCTTATAGAACTAGTCGAGACTACAACGAGTATAACGCGAAACACGGCATTAGTAATGAGTTTGTTCGTCGACACGATAATGCCACGGCAAACAGTCGCAATTGACAGTTCGCAACAACCCCTCTCTTGATTGAACTCAGTTAATTAAATGTTATTTGCCTGAGACCGTAATAATACTATTACTTACACATATGGTTACTGATCGCTTCAAGTATTTCTTACGCTTATCGATCATTATTTACCTACTTGTTATCCGACTGCGCGACGCAAAAATGGTTAATGTATATAACTCGTGTGGTTTGTATATACATTTCCTATGAAAGTATTTTTTCTTGATATGAAAAATGTGATCTGTGAACTTGTTTTTTTTTAGTTTAATTTAACAACAGATGGATTAAAAAACTGCATTAGACAGATTTGCCTGCACTAATGTATAAAAAAGAAACTGGCGAGCACCATGTGCAGACGCAGGTGCCCTTCGTTCCCACACAACCCTTTCAGCTAGCGACCTCTCGCTCCGCACCGCCCCCTCATATCTACAAACCTTAGTAAAAACCAAAAGATGAGCACAAATCTTCACTAACCCAAAATATACCAAAGCTACTCACAATAAAGCTTGCCTTTCTGAATCAATACTATAAGTTTATAAAACCTTATACTTTCGCTATAGTCATTAGTTCAAAATTCTACCTGTCCCGATTATATTTATAGACATGTCGTGTCATTAGATTTATTGTGGATATAATGCAATCAAAAATATCAGTGATGTTTTTTGCTAAATATTTTCAAATTAATTTTAATAATGATTCTATAAATTACTGCTAAAATTACAAAAAATATATAAATCGTTGATTGTTGTTTAATTTATAAAAATTGTGTAAATAACATTATATATAGCCATTTTTCATAATCACTTAAAAAATATCGTAATTATGTACATTACACATATAAAAATTAATTAATAATTAATAGATATAATAAAAATTATTAATTGACAAAATCATAAAAAATTACGTTACATAACTTAAAATAGAAATGAGGACAGGAACAGGTAGGAATATTGAATATAATATTTTCATACTCTTTTTCTGATACCCGCTGAAATCAACACAAAGTTAATACAATTACCACTAGCCTATTAACTTTTTTATTTAAAAAATCCAACGCACACTATGCTTTGGGAAAAAAAAACTTTTTGTCTCCATATCGTGAGTTTTTTTTTATAATTGCCAGTATTTTGTAGCCAATTAAAGCAGAGAGTCGCCGGCTGGCGGACTGTGGCTGTCCGCAATAAATCGCAACCCTACAAAACGTTTCCGCTCCACACTTGATGTAGGTCAGCCGTAATAAAGAAGATTTATAAAATTTTCATTTGCATAAAAAGAAGGAGCGTTTGTATTTCCACATCGCACATTTCTCTTTTTAGAAATTAAAATAATAGAGATATTTGTTACTATATTAAATTCTATTTGTATAAAAAAAATAAAAAAATAAAAATATTTTTAATACGTCATGTTCATAGCAATTTGATAAAGTTTTATGAATTTTACTTAGGTAAGTCAGAATTATAGCAACGCTTAGATTAATTTCGATAGTTTAAAACAAGACCAACCATTATTTCAATTTCTTATACAAAAATATCTACTAATAAATATATCTAAAAGATATGTTTATCGGTAACAAGACACATGCATTTTATTTAATGGGGCTTCCTTAAATTGGCCTTGTGGTGAATTAATTTGGTGCTTAGGAAGAACAGCCACTATTGGTCAGCGGGCTCAAGCTGCATCGGTGCATTCAGTTGCAGATCATGGCTGATACCATGCTTATTTCACATCTACTAAGCAGTTTTTACCATCTGCCCTTACTACTCATGTATAGTCCTGTATTCTTTTGACCCCATAATAGGACATTAGGGTTTATATAATCACTCTAAATGTGATTCATTAACAAAGTTGTTTATCCTTTCAATTAAATCCATTTATTATATAGATATTGAAATTTTAATTTTTTTAAGTACTCTGTGTACCTATTTAGTTTTAATAACTTATGTATTATGATATAAATACACATTATGCAAAATTTTAATGTATAAATGTGTGACTGTAAATGCGACTATTAGTGCATTCGATTCTAACTCAAGGAAATGAAATATTTAATATTTTCAATTCTTAGCTTGTGATGAAGCAAATCGCGAGGTTGAGTTTACCACTGAACATGCAATGCTTCCAAAAATCGGTGGAAAGTAGGGAGCGGAGTGTATTAACACTAGGCTACCTCTCCCTATTGAAACTGCAACTGAAAAAAAAGATACAAATGTTTAATTTTTTGTAAAACACGTTTCGTGTCAGTCTTCCTGACGTGTGTTTTTATAGGTATTTTGTATTATTTATTGTTTTAAATAAAATTATAAAATAGCTGAATATTTTAAATGTAATTCATATCTATATGTAAAAATGCACATAAGTCAAGCGTTAACTAAAAATCAGCCTAAATATTTGACAATCTGATATGTTCATTGAAGTATGTATATCCGAAACCGATATTTCTCATTATAAAGTATACTTAGTGCTTGATAAAAAATGTATGTCCGAAGGGTAGCCGATGTCCGCTGAAGGGTAACAGTCCCCAAACCAACTGAGAAAACGAAGTAAACAAGCAGATGGCGGCAGCTACGATTACACAATCAACAATTATCGTATTCAAATGAGTGCTCCTACATGGGATAGGATATTGTATAAAATGCTTAGTCAAACAACTATGTAGTGTTTAATATTTGTATAAAGCACGAAAATATAATATGTCGCTAAAAATGTAATGACGGGAAAGCGTTGTATATATTATAAGGCATACATTTGAACACATTACAAATACAAAAAAAAAAAAATATATTGGTATAACTGGTACCAGTATTTACCAGTTTTTTTTATGTTTACCATACAATGAATTCTGTACCGGTAAAAAGTGAACTTAACTGATTTGAAACTCGCATATTACCGAACAATCAAAGTCATCAAGAGGTATATCTTAAATATGTTTCTCGTTAAACAACTAAAACATACTGTAACCGTGCATTAGGGACTGACTCACAGGGAACTGACCTAGCATGCTAGAGAGTGCGTTGACGTCGCATCCGATGCATTTATCGCTATGCTCCTCAGATAATACACAACATGCTTTTTTGGTCATGAATAACTCATCTGTTTATATGTTAGACAATGTTGAATAACTTTTAAGTTCAAATACCCTTAAGTTTCTATCGTAGACTATCACATGATTTATTTATGTGAATAAATAATATTGCAGAATATAGCAGTTTGTACCACGATTTTGAAAAAATACCTTTAAAGTCGGTTTAGGTACGATAATTATTTACCATAACGTCAAAGGAATGTTAAATTGCATAATTTTATGGATTTATTTATATTATTACCACTGAATCATCATAAAACTAAGAAGTTAATTAAAAATTACATTTTCTCCGGTAAATTAACTTTTATTTGCACTCGTTAATCCAAATATATTATCTTAAATTATACAGCTTAATTGCAAGTAACAATTAATGGATAGATGTATCACAAGCCAAACGCTTAGGCCGATCTTGCGTCTCTATTGTTTGCTCGCTCTCGCTTGCACACTCGGCTCAGGCGAAACGTGACAATTAGTCATGCTTTATCGTGCGCGCAGCCAGCGTCCGTCGATTTATAAGACGTTATCATTCAAAAATTATGTTAATTTTGGCTCTGATGATTTTTTTAAATCGTTATCTGTTATGGCTGTGTTAATTGCTTTGTTTAGATGTTTTTAATCAGCTTCACGCTGTATCCCGCATATAGCAGGATAGGCAGAGGGCACCTAGTGTTGAGGGCTTTTTGCCTTGGTGCCAGAACGAAGAAATGAATATATTAATAAATAATCATTCGTTGTGTGTGGATCGAACCCGCACATGCATGTGCCTCTACGCCACGACGACCTCGTTTAGATTTTAAAATAAATTAAGAAAAAATATCAACACATCGATTTTATTTAGTAAAAATTTAAACCGCTATATCTTTTTGGTCATATTTGGACTTAAATATTAACCAATCAATCAACAGGTCCTACTGAAATTATATGTAATACATATAAATATGTGGTCTCAAGAATCATAGATTATATTTCGTATTCTACAACATAAATAATAAAAAAAATACCCACAATAAATTTAACACGAACATTATTACGGAAACTTTATTATCAATATGAAAATAATCTTCAAATCATCAACTTGACCGTAATTCGAGTGATCCGGGCAAGGTTCTGAACGTTGATAAGACGGCTGTTTCACAATAGCAGAATTATTTGCGGCGGAGGGCGCGTCGCCTTGAGATGCGCGCCACAAACAACCTCGAGGTCTGCTGAAAAATAACACAGTCGCGCACACAAGTGTTTATAGTGTGTACTCGTATAGGGCCGTTGAAAACATTATTACTGTCGTCGCGCAGGGGTACAGAGTGTGACTGTAAAAGCGATGGGCTGTGGGTTCTGGTCCCAAACGAAGAAATGAAATATCTAATATTTTTCATTTCATCGCTCTGGTGTTGAGGCAGAGCGCGGTGTTGACCTTTGCCGTTTTTCGCCAATCAACACGCTATGCCTCCAGAATTTGATGGAAAATGGGGAACGGGCTGTCTTAACCCTAACTTCCCTCTGCCTACCCAGCTGTGTGCGGGATGCAGTGTCGTGCTAAAAAAAGAAACCATCATTGTATTAATGATTTGCTTAAGAATAAATTAAGTAAATTTACATTCTTATAGTACACTAAATAAAAGTCTGTTCGAGTAAAAAGTCTCAATCGTATAAAAAAACTTATTTTTATATTAAATAAAAAGGTATAGTATATCTATCTATACACAATGTTTCTTTTTTTCTTCAGTCATTTCGGGCGCAGTTTAAAAATAAAAAACAAAAAGAGAAATATTTTTACACACTTTTCATACCTTCAGTGAATTGTAATTTGAGTAGCAACACGAAACTCTGCGCTATATAACGAAGCAGAGGGAAAGAGAACATTTTAAACATATGAATAAAAATTACAACCAGATTCGTCCACCGTCCACCGTCACATACATTCTATAATATATATAGTGTTAACTTAGGATGATTTTATTTACTTACTTAGAAAATGTATAAAAATTCGAACGCGCGCCTCCTGGATTTTTCTTTCCTAAGTGTGAAATAACACTTTAAAAATGTAAAAAATGATTTTATTTAGTAAAAAAACCTAAAAAAACCTTTGAAAGTCGCATTGATATGCATACGTGACACAGTGGATCGCGAAGGGCTTTCAACGGCGAGCATACCGCGGTGCGCACACGCCGGTTAGGTGTGTGTAAGTGGGTCAATGGCAATGCGTGACGCTGACGCGGCCCTTTGCGCAGGGTTCTCCTTGAACTGATGCCGGTAGCTGTACCGACATGATTCGCTCTCGTTTCTCCGCTAAATTCAAAGGAATTTGTCTAGAACGTTCTATGTAAATATAACTCGTTTGATACTTATAAATACATACTATATCATAAACATATTATATCATGTCAATAACTGCTTAATATATTAATGTATTCGTATACGTATTGAATTAATATATTATGTCAAACGGTAGAAAAATTCATAAAAATGAATAATTCTTGGCTAAAATTATTATATTATAATAATAAACTAATGTTTTTTATAATAATTATTGTTTTTTTTTTCAAGGAATTATAAGTAACCTTAAAATGTGTTAGCTGTTATTTGAATTGTTTATATTTTTCTCTTAACAGAAAGATAAGAATAAGATTAGATATTTATTATTATACAGCCGACATTACCTTGTAGGTATACGAAATATTATCAATGTTAAATTATTTACAAAGCTAGAGATTAATTTATATTTAAAAATCCGTGTTATGTTCATTACAAATCACAACTATACTTTTAAATTTTATTATGATTTATAAGAACAGCTTTATTGTCAATAAGCTTTTCTGTTGTGATATCCTTCTATATGAATTAGTCCTATTGTGGTCTTTGTATTAAATATCCTAATTGAGGTTGATAGTAGGAAACTACTACTTAAATATTTGATATTCAGGAGAAGTAGGTACATAAACCTATGTACTACAAAATAAGCTTATCGAAGGTTGCCTCAATTGTAAAAAAAACACGTATATACACGTAGTCTGCCCGACCTGGTATAAAACGAGTAACAAATAAATTTTTCCTCTCACAAAAATAACATTTAAGGAAATTGAACATTTAAATAAAATTGAGTAGTTCTTAGTTATATTATATATGAAAACTATTGACGACGACTTCTAGAATTTTCTAGTTATCATACTAACGCTTGTGTATATCAAAGAATGTCTCGGAGCAACGGACGGCCTTCTGTGCCGACATCGAGGCCCTTTAATTTGCTATCTACATATAACCGACACTTGAATATTTTTTTTTATATTTTTTGACATTGATATAATATATTATACGTTTAAAATAATAATTACCTTACTTATCCTGAGAATAAATATTTTTAATAACTTAATATTTACGCGTCTCGTACTTAATATGTTTTATGAGACATATTTTATTAATTCTGTTGAAAGCTCTAAATCGATTGCTACTTAATATAACATATATTATTATTATTATTTATTTTTTTACCGAAAATTCAAATATGAACATCAAATGGCCAGTCATGGCGCAGCGGCACAAAGTGTGACTGTAATACCGACTGGTTGTGGGTGCAATCCCCACTCGGGGAGATGAAATAGTTACTTAAATCTATATTTCCATTTCTTCGCTCTGGTGTCGAGGCAAAACGCGGCGTTGAGTTCTGCCACTTAACACGCAATGCCTCCAGAATTCATGTGTTCTCACTAGGTTCCCCCTGTCTACCCTGCTGTGTGCGGGATACAGCGTGAAGCTGATTTATTTTATGTTAACATCAAATGGAATATTTGAACACATTATATAACTGCCAAATTTTTCGAGCATTATATGCATAAAGACATATACAGTACGCTCAGCCATACGTGGTTACTGTAATAGAAAACATATTAGATACATTATAGCCTCTATAACCATGAACATAAGAGCTATAATTTTCATATAGTACAGTATAACTTCACAGTATTCGCGAGCGCAAGGTTACAAAGTTGCGCAAGCATTACACGTGCCGCCCGACGACCTCTTCCGAACACTTCCGATTCGCATGCACAACAACTTAAAAATATTTGAAAGGCAACAAACATCACAGTGGAAATAAACCTTTGAAATTAACTGTGTTTTTCATATTTGAAGGTGATGATCGGTCGGTAATAAAATTTATACATCAATTACGTACATACGTATACAAGAAAGAGGTCGTCGCGGCGCAGGGGCACAAGGGTGTGAGTGTAACGCGACGGTGGTGGGTTCGATCATCTTTCGAAGGAATTAATTATTATTTAATAATATTTTCATTTCTACGCTCTGGCACCAAGGCAAAAGCGTTGAGTTCCGCCACTCAACACGCAATGCCTCGAAAATATCAGTGCAAAGTAGGTAACGGAGTCTCCGCCTAGCCTGCTGTGTGCGGGATACAGCGTGAACCTGATTTTAATATAAAAGAGAAAAAAACTACTTTAACAAACTATACTTCAATTGAGCTTGTTTATTGTGTACACATGCAAACTCTCGTTGACCTAAATAATAATCGCCAGCCGTTCGTAGTCCACCGTAGCGCTACGTAGCGTAACGGCGTAACCGCCCAGTGGACAAGTAACAAATATAGATAAGATATTGCCATATTTTTTAGTAGACAAGGTAAAATTTTATCGATATATATATTTAATTGGTAATTTATTTACTATATATATGTTTATATTATATTAATTTTTTTTATGGTATAGTCTGCATAATTAATAATTTACTATTCTGCATTATTTTAGTTTTATAATAATAATATCTTCTTAAAAACCATATCTATATATATACCTATATTGAAAAGTAAAGTTTCAGCTAATTTAATAAAGCAGTTATTTATAGCATAGATTGATAGCATCGAATAACATTCTTTAAAAATTGAATATTTTTTTATTTTTACCGATTTAAATAAAACAAACACTAAATGTTAAGCGAATATTGCCAAAATAGATTCTATTATAAGTATATATTTAAAAAAACATTTACACTCTTCTAGATCCACACCTAAAGCATTTGTTCTATTAAAAAAAGTTAACAGTTATATAATTGTACAATTAAGGAACAGTACATTTCTGTCACTATTTAATAAGAAAACAGCATTGTTTACACAGCGAAATGAAAAATTGAATAAACATGTTGACTCAAGGCTAAACAGTGGTAAACCGTGAGCCCATGGTCACAAATATAAATATGGCACGCTCTTAAGATTAAACAAGAAAAACTATTCTAATTAATTTTATGGCCAATTAACTTATTAAGATTCGTATATTTACATAATGGCAATTACTAAATCTTTTCTAAATTTTCTCACTTCGTCGATAAACTAAAATAGAAAAAAAACCTATAATACTTAAAATATAATGTGGACTGCAGTGTCTTAAACTAGGTTCCCTCTACCTACCCTACTACGTGTGCTAAAATAGCGTGAAGCTAAAAAAATAATAAAAATGCCTATACAAAATATTTAAAATATTTTACAATAAAAACTACATTCAGGAGTGACATTTTATCCTTATCAAATTGCACGTGTTTTTTGTCGAAATAGTAGGTATCTACATATACCTACTCGTATAAATCAACTAGTTGTTTGATTCAACATATTGTCATTCTACTTATCTGTAATCTCGGACCAATTGCAAATCGGTGATCATAGTATTGTATAAATAATATTCAAAGAAATAAAGAGGTTATAACTGTAATGTCACTTTCAATTCAAGACATATACATACCTAATCTAGTTAAATCAATAAAAATCATCCAAAATCAACAAATTCAATATCATTCAAAAATATTCTTAATAAAACTCTCAACTCAATACATTTAAATTTAACATATAAAACGTATAAAATTATCGTTATCTTGTATTTATGCAAGTGTAGGAAAACCTTCAACATTACTAGTGTGGTGGCTTTAATATTAATTTAATCAGTATTGCAGGTCAACTTCTACTCGGAGCCCTTCACCAGCACAGACGTATCGTACAGTAGTGTGCAATGACGCAGAATTGAAACAAACATCGCACGTATATGTATGTATATGTTGGTATATGTGTATATTTAATACGTGCTACACGTCCACGGCGCACACATACGCAGCGAAGACTTTGTTTTGCCGTTGAGATTTGCGTGGTGTTGCGCAAGCGCATATTGGAGGCCGTTGACTCGGCGGACGTGCGCGGCCGCCATGTTGACGGCGCGGGCGCAGTAATGGAGCGCGAATCTAGCCGCTTCTGTTCTGCGCGCTTTCGTAACAACATGCGCCGAGTCGTCGCCATGTCGCTCGCCGCTCGCCGCGCCTCGATAACGAGGTGCAAACGACTTTGATACACCTCATGTATAAAACATCAATATCTAAATTATCACAACTTTAACGACTTTTTTAATTACTTAATAATTAAAATGAAGTCATATATGGCATACATACAAAAATGTGTATGTGTGCCATATACTTTATAGCTACATATAAACATATTAAAAGTCGTAGTTGAATATTGTATGCAATATATAATATTCAACTCGCTCCTAGATAGAAATTGTCCAGACGGTAGGTATAAATTATAACATAAATGAAATATTTACATTGACTAAAGACATTTAATACAATGTCTTGAATAAAAATAAAAATTAATTAGTTATAAAAAATCATGAAATTTCTCTATTCTTAAAATTATATCCACATTTATGCCGCCACGCCACTTGAATACGCATTAATACTTCACGTACCTACAGCGCGCGTATTCTATTATTTAAAAAGATAATAGCAATTTGTGTGAATCGATACCGTGTAAGATAGAGCCAATTGATAAGCGTATTCTGTTAAGGACAGTGGTATGAAATTAGATCGCAGTGTTGCAACACAAAACATGTTTCAGGCTTAATGAAAACCATCAGTTTCCATGTTGTATGTAAGTTGCGCAAGAATATTCGCGAACAGATAACGAAGTAGGTACGAAGTACCTATTGCCCCTCCATCCTCTCGCGAAGTCCGGACCGCGTCTCGCGTCCCTGTCTACCGCTCGACCCGTCCATACCGCTGTCACGCTCTACCGCCGTGACATGGATACTAATAAGTATGTACAGTTGCGAAACAACGCGGATTATATAGCAGGTGGAATGCGCCGCAAACTAGTTTAAATAAATGCTTTCACATGCTAACGACCACATAAGCAGCGTAATGTATTCTGTCTGAGAACATTGGTGCGATACGCATTCATTAATTGGCCCCGGAGCTACTTTCTTCGGCACAGATTAGATTAAAGATACGCGAATGCTATCAGCGACGGAATATTTATAGAAATTTAAATAATTATGCACTGACATCGCTTTATAACTTTTCATATACAATATCAAGTCATAAACTGGAATTGGCATTGGGAAATCGTTTGCCAACTTCAAATTATTCATCGAAGGCGGAGTTGAGTATGTCCAATACCACCAGACAGGGGACGCATGCGCTGTGCTGCTCTCCTGGTTCACAGATTGCTGGTTCCGTGCGTGAGTTTGATTCACATTTTATGTGAGCGACCGCGCGACACGCCAGCGATACCGATCAGATAAGAACAATCAATATTTTCGCGCAATTTCCTCACCGGACACACGAAAGGTCATTCTGCAAATATACTAATATTTATTTTATACCATGTTAATGTACACATTAGTAGAAATTTTACATCTCCTAAACTCTTCAAAAAGAAATCTTTTACATGAAATAAAATATGCCATATATTAAAATCATCACAAATCTACCATACGGATTACACAAGGATAGGGCCATCTAATCATCAAAGAATAATTAATTTAAAATATTTTAAATGAAATTACTTAACTGGATTAATCGTGCATATTTAGTAGGTATTAAACATTTTTGGTAATCCGACGTTTTGAACACTTATTGAACGCTATAGTCCGTGGTCACAAGTAGACTGAGGTGGTATTCATCTGTGAGTTGTCGTAATTATTATATCAAACTACCGCCAAAGATTTCTTAATTGCCTGATGTGATGCCCTGGATTATTGTAGAATGAGCTGACTGTGTATTGGCCCTCTGGTGTGGGATATGTTTCGACAGATGAAGAATGCCTCTCATCAGAACAAGCTACCAGTTTCCCACCAGCGATGTAAGAAGACCAGCAGCCACCCACATAAGAGAGACAGACATGTGAAGGGGGTTGCAGACGAAATTTGGCATGGGGTTTTAGAAGGCAACATCTTAAGAAGAGTTGCCTAACAAAAAAGTTGGAAAATTCTTGAGACCAGTAAAACGTAATACTTCTCTGCAGTGTGCAGGCATATACACATTGGTAAAACAAAGGGATGCATCGGTAACAGAGTGAAGGAACATATCTCCAATATCAAATATGACATGAATCAAAGTCAAGTGTTCGTGAGCATACAGCGGATAAACCCGATCACTATATCATGTTTGAAAAATTCCACATTCTCTATAGGGAGAACAGATATATTCTTAAAATGTTCAGCGAGACTATTGAAATAGAAAAATATCCTGATTACATTAGAGATGATGGTTGAAAACTTACTACCACTACTCATAAAACTTTGGAGTCTTAAACCCACCACACCTGAGGGCAAAATATGATCATGTAATTCGTTAAGAATCCAGGGCAGTACGCGAGACAATTAAGAAATCGTTGACGGTAGTTTGATATAATAATTATGTATGTCAACTGACAGCCTGACGGATGCCACCTCAGTCTACCCGTGACCACGGACTACTGCAAAATGTTAGAAACCTCGGATTTCCAAAAATGTATAAAAATATTATAATTTGGCTAAACAGTTTCATTTAAAATATATAATAATGGAGAAATACCAAAATCTTATAATTTAAAAGGTTTTTTGTTTACATAAACATACATTAATTTACAAAATCGTCATTAAGGAATCAAATTTCTTGTGATTTTGATCGCTAATAGAAATAGCAATGACCCCGAACACATGTTTAAAATCCTGGATTCTTTCATCACTTTGTAACAAGTCGTGACATAGTAATGGTTTCGAGTTCATAAATCACTCAATTATGGACTGACTTCGAAAATATCCTACTTAGCAAATTTTGCTTTCTCGATGATCATTAATCATTTATTTAAAATGCTTCGATTTATTTTCTAGACGAAATATTTGTTTTTATAAAAGATAAATTCATTGGTAAAAATATATCGTAATGCTATTATTAGTAAATAAATATATATCAAGTATCCAGCAAATAAAATCCAGCTAAGAAAACATATTGTTAACAGGTATCTCCTCGCCGAACAAAAGCTAAAAAAAAGTATTTAAAAAATATACCCAAGTTGGTACTACTAACTCCAAAAATAATGGATTATAAATATTATTTATAGGCATATATGTACATACAATTATATGTATCATTAAATTATTATTTTTTTATTCTCTATACTTAAAAATAATTTCAATATATAATTTTTTTATACTTTCCTTTTTACTTGTGCCCTTAGAAATAGATATAGTTGCGAAGTCTGTTTTAAATTTTTATGTTCTAATAACGTACAAAAATAAATAAATGCCTGCTTACATGCAAGACCTACCCAAATATGAAACCAATAAGAAGTTCCAATTTAAGAAACAGATTAAGGTCTATGTTTCGTCTATATTTAGTATCATAACCTCATTGAACAGTTATACTAACCCACCACTGTACAAACACAGTGAAGCATTGCTGCCAAAGTAAAGAAGTTTCAAGCCATATGCTACTAATAAAATTTTGAGTAATTAGTAGCAGTAGCTTTAATCTTATAGCTGTTTAGACAAAAAGTAATAATTATATTTCTATTCAGTACTTATTCATAAATAGACGAATCTTCTTGCTAATTTTATAAATGTCAAAACTTATGTGAATGGATGTTTGTTCGTCTTTTACGCAAAAACTACTAAGCGGATTTAGATGAAATTTTGTAGTAATAAAGCTTGTACATTAGAATAACACATAGGCTACATTTTATGTAAAGTTTTCTATATTTGGCTAAAATATAACAATAGATAAAAGCAGGCAAAGCCGCTTTTGCTAGTATTATATATGTACGTGTGTATGTGTACACATAAAAATAATAAAGAAAGTACTTTAAACTACATTTACATAATCTCTACATTTCAAATTAGAAAAATAAATCGCAGTCAAGTTGGCGGGAAATCTCGCTATTCTAACGAGTAGCGAGTTTTTGTCACACTTTTTCTATGTCTGAGTAGATTAGGACAGAGTCGAACTAGTGTATTTGGAAGAAATTCAATATGAAATTTAACGATTGCTCAGAGTATAGTCCGTATTTATTAAATTTACAGGACTTAATAAGAAACAAACGTTCCAATAAAATAAATGATCACATTTCTCACTTCATACAATATAAGACTCTATATATGTTCACATATATAGAGTTAACGTTGTATAAATAAAATAATCTTATTAAGGATTAAATCTTCCAAGCGCACGCCAACAAAAAAGCGGTGTAGAAATACTCCAAGTTAAACTAGCCAGCATTGTCGCCGCGTTAATTCGGCCGGATCACGAACACGCACAGTCCGCCCCGCGGTTCTGTTGAGTTATTTAATAGTATTTTTTGTGAGCTGGCGAGCGATTGCGCTCCACCACCCTCGGGCTTCGCGCAAAAAACCCTCAGCTCACAAATACTTAGAATGTTGTTTTGGAAGAGGGGGGCTCGCTCGCTGGGCCGCGGAGATCGCTATCGCACGCACCTACTACACGCACTATCCTAGTGCCCGCTTAATTGTTATGTACGGAGCGGTGCCGGATCGACGTTCAAAATGAAATTGAAAATAGTATATTTTTTTATTTATATGTTTTAGTGCACAAATTTTTCATGTTTATAGTAATTTTACTCAATTTGTTAATTAAAATTGTTTTCTAAATCTGCAAACGTAATGGTAGTGGCATCGATTCCCAGTTGGGAGAATTATTTTTATTTAATTTATTTGAAATTTAATAGGCCAGTCGTGGCGCAAAGGTACAAGCGTACAACTGCAAACGCAACAGTTTGTTGATTCGATTGTCGCTTGAGGAAATTAAATATTTAATATTGTCATTTCTTCGCTTAGGTAGCGATGGCGAGGCAAATTAATTAACAATTTTTTTTCTATAATTTTTTAAAATTTTATGGGACAACACAAGCTCTATAAAACGAATACTGATCTGCCTTAGTAAAATATCAATCGTTTGTATAAATAAACGTAAATAATATAATGCAAAACAATGTATAAATGCATAATTCTTAACTTTGAAGTATATTAAAATCGGGGCTGGACTTTTTTTATAATAGTTGCACAAAAATTTGTAGTAGTTGCGTGCGCGTGGCACCCAAAAACTAAACTAGGGAAGCTCATTAAGGTAAAAAGCCAAATGCAAACGTCGACTAATAGCGAATTACACGAAGGGTGAACCGCACTTTTACACACATCGGCAAACGGCTACTTTTACTTCTATAAGGTCTTCTTAATTAACTTCAGTTGCTGTCTGTGACGCTAAAACAATTCATTTAGATTGGACCAGTAACTTGCAAACTAGTCAATTTCTTATTAGATATTACTTCTAATGCGATTTTTGCTTTATCTATTAAAATAAATAATAAAATTATTGATCACATATAATTACCAAAGCCACATTTTAGACTCTAAAACGACATAGATAAACCAGAAGTTATCAATCAATGACAATGCGTAATCGTGAGTCGGTTCAAAAGTTCGGAGTCATCGCAAACCGCATCGTAGACTGCAGTAAAGCCGGCGGAGGGCCTGAGGGCCGGGGGCGGAGGCTATCAACATTTCGGCGCGTCCGTGCGCCACCCCCTCATCCCGCGCGCCGAATTCGCCCTGCACCTCACAACCCGCGACGCTCCCCTCCTTGCGTCGTGCTAACCTTGAAAATAGTTTTTACCGACAGGAGGGTATTCACCCCGAACCCGAATTCCGAGCCCGTTGCACACTGCAGGTTTCCTTGTCGGGCGACCGAAAATCTTATAGGAATACCAGCCATATCTGTTAAATCGAGTGGTGTGGTGCGGCATGTGAGCGTACGCGGACAACGACAGCCAAAGGATATTTGATTATGTTAAGTTTTTTTGTGAAGTCGAGAGTTTTGTCCGCTTTATGCACAGGAATAGAAAAGGAACTTGCCTGTGCATTCTGCATATTATGGTCTTTCATACACCCATGTACGCCCATCATATACCTCGCTTTACAATCTTTCTGAAAACCATCGTAACGATTTTTTCTAGTAATTATTTAATATCCTTTTAAATGATATTATTTTTTCATCGTCATCGTTTTCATGGCTACGTTTGATTGTGTACACGTGGTCGTTGTGGGTTCTAATCTCATTGGGGGAATGGTTCAATTTAATAAACAATTGCAGACAGTTATGACCAATTCTATCTGAGAAACTAGAGAATTTTTTTAGCTTCACTTCGTATCCCGCATATAGCAGGGAAGATAGAGGTAGCCTGGTGTTAAGACACTCTCCTTTCCACTCTCCGCCGAATTCTGGAGGCATTGCGGTGCCGCGCTTTTTAGCAAAGAAATTTAACTATTAAATATTTAATTTCCTCGATTGGGACTCGAACCCATAACATGTAACATTTACAATCACCTGCTTGTGCCCCTGCGGTAAGACTGGTCTCGCCAGAGAAATTTATAAGGGACATTTATGATAAAAAAGCCGGTGGTCGGTGATAAATATCTTAAGTACTTGTGCATAAGAAACGGTCGCAAATTAATATTTTTCAAAGTATAATTCATCACCGAACTAATATCTAAAATTAAAAGAATGCATACTTAAGATATCACAAGATAGAAAGAATTTGGCAATATAAATACTATACATAATGAATGTTATACTATATTAATGTTCTACCTACCTATTCTACATAGAAATCTATTTCGAGCCTATATTCTTGCTATGCAGAGCTGCAAGTAATTCTTATAATAGATAATATAACGTGGCATATAATTGCCAAGACAGAAAGGCGCATACAAAATTCCACCCGTAACGAAACAAATAAGAAAAAGGAGGATCCTTATTTACCTGCAAGCAACGTTCTGGAGAGAAAATGAAGTAAGGCGATCGCCATGCACACAGGCAAGCAAGGGTAAAGCGGCAAAAAAGTAAAAAAAGACGCAATGCGCCCGCGCATCTTGTGCCGCGCCTACGCGAACGAAGCCACGCCGCCTGATCGTTCCCCTCCGAATACAATAAGAATTTATAATATGATATAAATGCAAAATTTTGTATTTATGATAAATACTAGAAAGAAAGTATATTGAGGCCAGTCGTGGCGCAGGGGCACAAAGTGTGACTGTAACTCGACTGGTTGTGGGTTCGATCCCCACTCGAGGAGATGAAATATTTACTTAAATTTATAATTCCATTTCTTCGCCCTGGTGTCGAGGCAAAGCGCGGCGTTGAGTTCTGCCACTCAACACGCAATGCCTCCCGAATTCGGCAGAAAGTGGGAAACGGAATGTCTTAACACTAGGTTCCCTCTGCCTACCCTGCTGTGTGCGGGATACAGCGTGAAGCAAAAAAAGATAGTATATTATAATAATGTGTTTTGCTAAATTTAAGAGCATTTTGTCATAGATTATATGTTATACCTAAAACTAAGAGTGTTCTCACACCGATAAAATTCAAATAAGATTTTTCAAAAACAACTGACCTCGTAAACATGACTCGTCATATTAACCGAAGCAACCCCAACTGCAAATGCGTTTTGATTGGTGGGCAGCTGTCCGTAGAGGCAAAAAAACTGCTTTCTAAATTACCGCTCATATCAACAACGATAGTTTATCTGGTGCGCACACCTTTCTCGAGATCACAATCGCAGCCATGGCCATGCTTCCGTATTAAATAAACGCCAATCTACATTGTGACTTAACCCATTCTGCATAATCTTTCTGAAAATTGTTCTTTGTTTTTTTTTAATATAATTTGGCAATTAACTGCGTAATACATTGGTATGAATTCACAGTGTATTATTATATGAATATATTATATTTGGGGAACGGAATGTGTTAACACTAGGTTCCCTCTGCCTACCCTGCTGTGTGCTGGATACAGCGTGAAGCTGATTTTTTTTATATTATATTTCATAGCTTCTTGATTATATTTATATAAATGACAACTAGTTCGTGCTTTATATATATATGCGTAACCTAACATTTTTCAGATAGATAAAAGCTGCGCGCGAGTCATCAAACGGCAACGAAGCAAGCACAAGATAAGGAACTGTTTACAATGCTTGAGTCAATGTCCTCCTCTTGCTTGCGGACAGGGAAAACCTTGGAGTAGCACCTTAACGCTTCTTCCGTCTACAACGACCTCCACAGCCCTCCGGGGTAATGATCTAACGGCAATAACACACGTACAAGCTAATGTACCTATTGTATGATTAATATTATCATCTATAATTAATTACTTTGCCTTGAATTTTACGCGTAACTAATGTGTTTTGCTTGCAATGTGATTTTTTGAATTTATAAAGGAATAAAAATATATTATTATACTATTTAAGCAATTTTGTAAATTGCTACGGCGAAGTCGCGTTATGGGTTCGATCACTCGAGGGAATGTATTATTATTTATTAATCTTTTCATTTCTTCGCTCTGGCATCAAGACAAAAGCCCGCCGTTGAGTTGAGCCACTCAACATGCAACGCTTCGAAAAATTCGGCGAAAAGTGGGGAACGGAGTATCTTAACACTATGTTTCCTCTGTCTACCTTTCTGTGTGCTGGATACAGCGTATTACTGAATATGTATTAAATTACACTACTTATGAGGCTTGCTATTGCTTGCCATATTTTTCTAAAAAGTATGATATTAAATGAATTTTTAAATTGACTAAACAATTTTACAGTGCTTTCGTTCTGAAACATTCGATGGAAAAAATATATATATTTTAAGTAAAGTGGCTATTCTATTATTGATAAACAACTGTGTCCTTGCACGCCCCTAGCCGCTGTCTCGTAAATAAATTGAGCCCTGCATTAGTGACAATTGTTCGCTATTGCTTGCATGCACCTTCCGAGCCGAGCTATCATTAAAGATAACTTTTTTGATGAATATTTACTACATATATGCTTTTGACGCCATAGTGACGTAGTTGAGACGTATCGGACTTGACACTTTGGTTATGGGTTTCATTCTTAGATTCACGGCTGTATCAAATATAGAATTTGAAGATGTCAAGAACAAAATGAACTCGTTTTCCTAATAATGAATAAAGACACAAAATAACAACTCATATCTTTCAATTATTGTTTATGTAATACAGTCTTAACTGACGTTATCATACGATGTACATTTCATATAGATATATTTTTTTCGCCTACATTTTCACAAAAAATAACTACGTTGCCTTAAAATTTCCCCATACATTTTATTAACAATATTTTGTCTTAGTAAAGAAACGTTCAAATAAATTTAAGATTTTTTGCTATACTTATTAGTAGGTAATCGACTTCTTATTTCTTATAAGATATTTACAGGATATTTAAATTTTATATAAAGCACATGAACCAAAAAGGTACTTATTTAGCTAATATAAAAATGTTCGTGCTGCTAGTTGATAAAGCTTTTAGACGTAGTTCGCAGGTCGCAGACTACATTATCTCACGAACTAAATCAAAGGGTCAACGAGTTTCGACAGAGTTTTTGCACACCATTTTTTGGGGTGTTGACCTGAAATCCTCATAAAATAGAATTTTTACCATAGCTTGCCCATTAAATAAGGTGGTATTAAACCTTTTGACATATAGAAATAATAAACCTGATATCGATGATGCTTAAGTGCACAGTAAGGATTTTATTAGGAAAATATTTAAAATTAAATTCATTCTTTTTGTTTGATTCCTTTTAATAGAATGGTATCCAATATAGATTTTACATAAGTCTAACTAAATATATTTACATAGAATGTATAACATATAAGCAATAAGCACAGGTTAAAGACGTGGGCAGAAGGGAATGTTTCATATAAATCTGTATAAGCTTAAATGACTTGCTAAAATTTCCTCAACCTTTTCATGTTCAATTTTGCTTAATCTCATTTAGCGTCTAAATCACCCCTACTGCGCCCACCGAACTTCGATAACGGCGTATAAAAACTAAAAATACAAAAAAAAGGGAATCGCAGATATGCGAACCATTACAGGGAATTCTTCGATAAAAAAACACACACAGTTTTTTGCAGATATAACGGGCCTGTCTAAATTATAGCGTGTAATATATTGTTTCTCTTCCAATTTGGAACAAAAGAAATGTTCCCACACTACTGTTACTTTTATTATAGTTTTTGATATTTTACGCAATATTTTATTTAAAAAATTATTTTTATTTATATCTATTTTCCTTCCTATATGTAAAAAAGTACGTATGTATATAGCTAGTTTCTTATTTAAGGCGTACCAACTGTTACATAAACTATTGTAATGAATAAACTTACTTCCTACCAATGAGTCTCTCTTTTTCTTACATTTAAATTTCATTAATCAATTGATATACAATTTAATAAAGAAATATCATTTATATAGACTAGTTAAAGTATTTAAGAATAGTAATTATAAGTTGTGGCCAGTCGTGGCGAAGGTGCACAAGCGTGCGACTCGACAGATTGTGGGTTTGATTCCCACTCGAAATTGGAGTACAGAAGTGATCTGGGAATGGGATGAGTGTCTTAATACTATAAAACTATGATCGCAGCTATATCTACAGCGTGCAGCTAAGAAAATAACTAAAAACCAAAAAAAATCTCGATTTAGTTTTTCGCGTTTATTGTGATAAAATCTAAATACTAGTGCTCAATTTTCCAAATTCCAATTAAATTCGATAAAATTTCGTCACGTTTGGTCTTTTCAGAGAACAGCATAATAAATTTGAATACCATCCCTACAAATAGAAATCGAAACCACGAACATCTCGTTTTCACTGAGACGCTGTTCCACTGCACTACAATGGTGTGAATATTAAAATATTCCCTATTAATGCACAAAATAGCTGAAGTAGATCCAAGTGTACGAGGGGATCATAGCGACAAAGAATGCACAAGTCACAGCGGCACCTGTGTCTCGGTATGTTGCTATTCACTTGTATAGCAACATTTTATTGAGAATAGCAACATTGCAACTCGCGTTTTTAAACGATGTTATTTTAAAAAATAAAAGTACTATTTATATAAAGAAGGTTTCATATTAATGATGCCTAATGTATAATATATATCTATCATTTAGAATGTTTATTAACAATTAATATTCTAAATGATATAGATGTGCCTACATAGGTAAGTAATACACATGGATAGGTATCCTTTTTTTTCTTTGTGCGAATTGGGAATCGAAACCACAATCTGTTGCGTTAACAATCACACACTTGTGCTCCTGCGCCACGAATGGCCTCCTAAGTATCTTATGTCTAAATAGAAACATACAACAACTATTCCTTCAAAATTAGTGTTATGTGTTATTTTAATTATTTTATGTGTATAAAAATGAACATTTATGTATACATAACGTATAATTTATACTAAAAGTAAGTTACAACATTGTTCATTTAGAGCGAATAAAGTTTATTAGGCAACTGGGATAAGGGTTTGACAAAAAAAAACCTTCATATAGCTAGTGTAGGTCGCAGTGTGTCGCTCACCCAACAAAAACTATAGTGGACCCCTCTCATTTGTGTTTTTTATATTTTGATAGAAATGCAGCGGCAGGTAGACGCGTCCTCGCGAACTTTGTATACTTAGTTAGCGCTCCAATCTTTTTTTTTTTTCACTTTTATATCGTCTTGGATCACTTACGTTTATATTTTTTATGTTAAAATTCAAAATAATCTTTACTCTCCAAATAGATTTTTGCGAACGTTTTTAGTCGTCGAATGATCAAAAAGATTACTTGGAAAATTACATAAAACTAGTAAAACTGCGTATGTTTTTTACAATAAAAATTATTAAAAAAAAAGTTTAAAAAACGTCATTCATAAATTATGTTTAGTGGTTTCAATTAAAAAAAGTAAATTATAATTACAAATTACAAGTAAACAAAAGCACTAGGTTATACGATAGAAGAGTACATAGGTACGGAGTTTAAGGGAAAGGTTGCAATGAAGCAAAACAGATCACGTACTTATGTAATTTCTGTGTGTGTGTTTAATGAATTAAAGGTGAAAAGTCGCGAATATACATACTTAAATTATATCTCCGTTGGTTTGTGAAAGAATTTTCGAAATTAGTGTAGTCGGTACCTACTAGAGAAACATTGTCTTATTGGTTTGGTTTCTTTTAATATGGCGTTCCGAGCGTGCCAGTTGAGCACAAAATCACTTCGCCAATGTCACGTTGAATGGAGAACACACGAAAGAGGTTGTACGGTAAAAAAAGATAGTATTACATAACAGAAAAATGCATGTTTAAAAGAGTTCCCAGAAAAAACATTGTCTTATTTTGGCGCTGCTAAAGAAATTAATGATAATACCCACAAGAAATGAAATAGTATAATTTAGTAATAGAGACCGTCATCGTGGCGCAGGGGTAGGGGTAGGAGTAGGGGTAGTGTGCGACTATAAACACGGTAGTTCTGGGTTCGATCCTACTCAAGGGATTGAAATATATGCAAAACGTCAATGATTCATGAAATTGGTACGAAACGTTCAACGGGAAGTATTAATTAATAAAAGTTAACAAACTTGAGTTTTCAGATGTAGGCACTTATTTTGTATGAAATAAATAAACACTATAAGGAATGGGTTATGATTACGCAACGAATTCGATATAAAATGCAGCAAAAACAATGCATAAACGCTCGTATCTTTTGATTGCGCTGACTGTAAAAGCTATTATTTTTCTGTGCTTCAAGAAACCTGAATATTTGATATTAATTTTAAATTATTGCCTCCACACATTCTACAAAAAAAAATTCTTGGCAGGCGGACAGATAGACAGATACAAATAGACAACAAAGCAATCCTATAAGGCTTCCAGTTTTTCTATTGAGAAACGAACCCCTAAAAATAGTCTTAAAGTATAGTATAATTCGGAAAAGAGCCATTTATTAATGAGTTTTTTTAGTGTTAGCTATAAATATAAAAAAAACCTTCCTAGTTGCCACATAATCGAATGAAGCAATTATTTAAAGCTTAAATAAGTGCAAAATGAAAGAATCTAATCAAATCTTTAAAATTGGCTTCGAAGTAAGATATGGAAGAATTTCATACAAAACTCTAACAAAAAACCATTTACCTTTATATACTTTCATGTGTTTAAATCTTGCATTATTAGTATATTAATTTAAAAGATGAGATGAAGAGAGTTCCAAACTACGCTTTTGCTTGAAGTTATTCTTCTCTAATATTATCGATACTGTGTTAAAGTCAGCCGAGATCTCCTTCTATATTTTTTTGGCTCTTGCATCATATATTTATGTTTCCATGCATATATAATATGCTCCTCTATATTTTTACTGTACCTAATTTTTTAATAATTCTTGCCAATTCTTGCTTATACTTGTATTTCAGTGTAACTTTTCTTTTGCAGGTTCAATACTAAAGTACCGCCTATCCTACGAAGAGATCTCATCCCTACAGCATCATCATTTATCTTTTATTCTTTTTCTTCTAATAATACCTACATTCCTCTTAGCCCCGTATATCAGCATCGGCACCAGCACTATATTATGTACGACTTACACGTGCATCTTCTTAGATACTTTCTGTTAACCTAGAATTATAAACTTTTCAAGAAGTGAAAATTGATAGTAGATACTAATAGAAAAAAAAAAATATTGATTTATTTCACATGATTAAGGCCAGTCGTGGCGCAGGGGCACAAGTGTGTGTGTGACTGATTGTGGGTTCGATCTCCACTCGAGGAAATTAATTGTTTAATATTTTCCTTTCTTTGCCTTGGGAGGCAAAACGCTGCGTTGAGTTTCGCCACTCAACATGCAATGCCTCCAGAATTCGGCAAAAAATGGGGAACGGGCTGTTTTAACACTAGGTTTCTTTTGCGTATCCTGCTGTGTGCGGGATACAGCGTGAAGCTGATTAATTTATGGGTACTAGAAAACCAATTGTACCAAAAAAAATGAAATGACCTACAACGTTGCTATAGCAACGCATATCGTACACGCCAATCGGTTTTATAGTAGGTACCTGTTTGGTAGTGGGTTATGTTTATTTTATTAATTTAATGTATTTTTTATGCATTCTTTTTAAAAAAATAGCTTTTTGCACTATGACTATATATAAACTTAAGCATTTTAATATGGAAACACATAACGAACAAAAATAATTTTAGGTTAGATGTACACGTAAATAAATCTAAATTAAAACGGCATAGGACGCATATCTGCAGGATTTGTGAACTTACAAAAATAAGTCTTTCTACTTTTAAGGAAGTCTTTCTATTTTTAAAAAGGAGTGTGAAATAGTAAATATATTTGCGGTTAGTTTTATTCTGCTAAGTACATCGACATCTACAAGGTTTTCGTCTAAATGTCGCAAGTGTCTAAAAGTCATTTTGGTATCCATGTTAAATAATGATGAATTTATAAGGCGGCTAAATGTGAACACAGCGTTGCGTTTGGCCGTACACAATGCAGTTATGGTACCGACACTGTTAAACGGCAGCGAAACGTGGGTATTACAGAAGAAGAATGAAAGAAAGATGAATGCCATAGAGATACGATCACTTCGTAGGATATGCGGAGCTTAGTGATCGAATCCACTATGAAGAGGTACACAGAATGGCAGGTACTAGCGAGGATGTCACGGTGAAAATGAAGAAGAACGTACTCAGCTGGTTTTAGCACGTCCAGCGAATGAGTGATGAAAGAATGACAAAAAAGATATATGATGGAAAAGTAAGTGGTAAGAGAGGTAGGGGAGACCTCGGTTGACCTTCGAAAGGAGACTTCGGCTTAACCTACTCATAAAATTCGCGAAATCTGTAATTGATCTGTAATTTCACATACATAGCGTGTATGTGATATAATTAAAAAGAGCGCCGGAATTCAATACCACGTTTTGTTTTACCGGACCATGAAAATTATATATAATTTAATTATTAACAAGCCTCACAGTGTAGGATTACTTTAACATATTACTATCCTAAATATATATATATATATATATATATATATATATATATATATATATATATATATATATATATATAAATAAATATTAAGATAACAAATATCTACCTAAAAAAAATATAAAAATATTTTGCTTCATTTTAATTATTTTTTTTTGTTTTTAATACTATTTTAATTTCTGTACGGTACTCTCTATCGTGCAGTAAACAGAAACGTCAAATGACAGCTTATGATTTGACAAATTTACTAATTTGACATTTATATTTTATTTTCTCAATATTTCACCGGTAACGCTGAGTTTTAACTTTCTTTTTTTTTCATTATTAATTACATAATAATAAGTTCTATTTAATACAATATCAACAGAATTGTTCAATTATTGGTTAGTTTAAAAAGGTAATCATGGATTACACAAATAAGGTATGAAATTTAGCTTATCTATAAAATTTCTTTCTTTTAGTTTTATATATTCAAAAAAATATTTGTTTAAAACATTTTCTAGAATTTTCCACCATTGAAAAATGACAGATTATTAAAAGCAGCATGTGGAAAAGAAGTTGATAAAGTTCCGGTATGGGTGATGCGCCAAGCTGGACGCTATTTACCAGAATTTCAAGCTGTGAGAGCGAAACATGACTTCTTTACAGTGTGTAGGACACCAGAGCTTGCCTGTGAAGTAACACTTCAACCCTTGAGACGCTATCAACATTTGGATGCTTCTATTATATTCAGTGATATATTAGTTATTCCACAGGCCCTGGGTATGACTGTAGAAATGCATCCTGGAGTTGTAAGTTTTTATTTTAATTTTAAGTATAATTATTATTAATATACAGCATAATATTAACAAAAGTTAATTCTATAATTTATAGTTATCAACTTAAATCAGTATGTTTCTAATTTCAGGGTCCTGTATTTCCTAAACCACTTCAAGATGTTTCAGAAATTGATGATCTCAAAGAAGAAGGAGCTATATCTAGGCTTAAATATGTTGGTGATGCCATAACTCTGACCAGGCACAAAATTGATGGTAAAGTGCCATTAATTGGATTTACAGGAGCACCAGTAAGTTTCCTATTGATACATATTCTAAATTAAGGCATTTTAGGCATTTTAGAAGTAAAATATATTAATATTGTATTAAATAATGATTGATTTATTTTTAGTTCACACTTTTGGGTTATATGGTAGAAGGAGGAGGCAGCAAAACTATGGCTAAAACCAAGGAATGGTTATCAAAATTTCCTAAAGATGTTCACAAACTACTGAAATTGTTGACAAGAGTTATTATAAATTATTTGGCAATGCAGGTATTATATTGTTGCTTTTTTTCTTTAACTTCATGCTTTATATAGCATGTAGCAAGCTAAACAGATAGAATTTAGTGTCAAAACGCTCTGGTTATAGCACATACAGTTTATTAACCAACATTCAGTGGTGAAAATCAACACTGGGCTTACTCCTTTTTAAAAGGGAAATGAACTAATATAAACTTCTTATTAAGTGTATTTATTATTGTTTTGAAATAAATTAATAAATTATTTTATTTTTTTATATTATAATAAGTAATAATTATGTCTAGGTTGAGAGTGGTGCCCAATTATTGCAAGTATTTGAATCAAGTGCAGATCATCTTACAAGGGATCAATTTATAGAGTTTTCTGTGCCATACTTAAAAGACATTAGATCAAAAGTGAGAGACACATTACAAGCAAATAATTTGGAAGAAGTACCTATGGTTTGTATTTAATATTCAGTTAATGCATATACATATGTAAGAAATGTGAAAATTTTCATGTAAATACTATAATATAAAAGAATTTTACAAACAATTGAGCATATCAAGCCATTTCTATAGTTTTAGTGTAATCTATTTATTTTTTTCTATTTTTACATAGTAACTTGACACTATTTTATATTTAATAATGATTCTATACTAAACATTGACATAAAAATGTATATGAATGACATATTAAAAATACCCAGAGTAAAGTAAAGTTTGATATAACATGGTGTTTTTTTTATGTTAGACAATTTTTGCAAAAGGAGGAGGCCATTCTTTAGACATACAAGCACAAATGGGTTATGAAACAATAGGTTTAGATTGGACTGTAGATCCTGTCGAGGCAAGAAAAATTGTTGGAAATCATATTACTTTACAAGGAAACCTAGATCCTCAAGATTTATATAAAACACCTGTAAGTAAACATAGTTGAAGTCATTTCTTTCAGCTTCACACTTTATCCCATATATAACAAGGTAGGCAGAAAGAAGCTTATGTTAAAATACTCTGTTTTCTGTTCAGATTTGAACACTTCTTATTGAGTGGTAGGGCTCAATACCACATCTTGTCTTACCAGAACAAGATTATTTATGTCCTTTTTTTTATAAATTTTGTTATTTATAATTTTTTTAATGACAATTTAATATTGAGGCTGTCATGCAGGAGTATAAACATGCAGGTGTGGCTTGGATTACCATTTGGTGAATTGAAATATTAAATATTTTCATTTCCTTGCTCTGGTAACAAGGCAAAATGCAACATCACTTAAATTAAAAGAATTCAATTCTGTCTCTCAACATGAAATGCCTCAAGAATGCAGTGAAAAGTGCAGAATAGAAGTGTCTTATTGAGGATGGAGTGAATTAACACTAGGTTCCCTCCGCCTGCTATGTGTAAGGTAATGTAAAGTTACAAAAAATTGGTTTTCAGGACGAAATCAGAGCTTTAACAACAGAAATGGTGCAAAAGTTTGGTAAACTTCGGTACATTGCTAATTTGGGTCATGGCATAACACCACAAACACCATTGGAAAGCATGACAGCATTTACAGAAGCTGTACATGAAGCAATTTAAATGAAACATATATTTTTGAATTAAATTGCTTAAAACGCTGTTTATGAATATGTTTAAATAATGTTCAATGATTTAATCAAATTGTTAAATATTTTTAAGAATGGCTTAATGCTTTTTATTGCTTTATTTAACTTTTGTTTAAGTTTATATATATGGTGGGAAAATAAAGAAAGGTGCGTGTTGTATTGTATCATTATTTTTAATGGGTATCTAATAACTTATATTTAAGGAGATATTAAAGTATATTACATTGTATAAGTAGTTTTTGAATTTTGACTTGTAGCAGGCATATCTTCATCATGACTTCCTACAGATTTTTTCACATACTGAAATAACCAAATTATTTATTAAATGAATGTTAAATTTTATAACAATAACAAATTGAGGCAGTTGTGGCGGAGCATCTTGTTAAAAACGCAACTGTTGTGGATTCTATTCTCAATGTGCTCATGGAAATTAATGATTTCCATTTCCTCACTTGCATAAAAACGCAAAGCGGGACATTGACTTCTGCCACTCAACAAGCGATGAACACTTCAAAATTAATAATGGAGTGTCTTAACACACACTAGATTACCTCTGCTGTCAATAAAAAGTTATATGTATAATATAATTTGCTTAATAGGCTGTTATCAAGTTAAGACTCTAAGCCTATGATATGATATATAAATAAAAAAGTGGCTCAATTATATACAAAAAATATTTTTTTAAATTAAGACTATTTGAATATTTTGAATGATACACACTTGAGGATTAACTTGTATCTGCTCATCCATTTCCTGTATGTATTGATGAAGCTTAGTGCAAGCTGCCATTTGTTGTTCTAACACACACAAAGTCTCCGGAGAAGCATACTTTTCTGGACTATCAAGGAAAACAACCATTCCATCTTTCTGATTTATCATGGCATAAATTTCACCTTCTTCTATCTGTTAACATATATATGTAATATAGTTTTTATTAATTTAATATATATTTTGAGCATTAACACTTTATCAGACACACAAATTGTTTTTGATTTTAAGTATAAAAAATAGTAATCTTTATGTATGGTTAGTGATAATGCTCAAAACAATTTCTATTAAAAAAAACAATGTTTAGACCACAACAAGCTAACTGAGTATCTTAACTTTATGCGAAATACAGCTTAAAACAAAAAAAAATCTGTTCTGAAACATACCATATTAAGGATATAGGTTTCAGCTTGTGCAGGACCAGACAATTGAACTCTGGATGCTACATCACTTAATGAAAGAGTTAAGAATGTCTTTGTCAGTCTTTGAATATTCTTCTTGTACATGGAACTTAATACCTATAAGAATAATAAGTATATTATATACGTAATAAGTATTACTTTTAAAAGCACATATAGCACTACAACTTGAGGTCGTCATGGCGCAGTGGCACACGCGTGCGACTGTAGACGCTACGGTTGTGAGATCGGTTTTCACTTAGGGGGAATAAAATATCTTTTATTTCTTTATTCTGGTACAACTTAAGAAACAAGTATATATCTCAAATTTTAATATCTGTTTACCTGATTTACCAGTCCCATATTTTTGTCTCTTACAAATGTCTCTCTGTGCTTTATGGCGGCATGTTGAGACGAGGCCAGTTCGTGGTAGGCAACAGACAATGGCTTAAGGAAGCGACAAACAACTTGTGACGTGTATTTTGGCATAGGTAATATCTATAACATAATTAAAAAACACTTGACTTAAGGATGTTACAGGTGTAATATTTTGGTTACAGTCATGGACCTCTATAGCATTTTTCACTTAATTTCTGAATTATACAATATACATATATATAACACATAAAGCATGAAGTTGATAAAATACTTAATATTAATTATATTATACCTTTCCATGTAAAATTAGTGACACTAAAATATATTTTTTATATGCTTCCAACATAATATGGGAAACAACCAAAGCAGGAACTGTAACAACAACTTCGAAAAAATATAATGCTCTATCATAATTCTTCATGGCTGTGTAGATCATTCCTCCATAATAATAATATAACAGGAAATGCTTTGAGTCATTTACACCACCAAGCTGAAATAAGTGAATTGTTATATTAGTGCAATCTTAAATATCATCTACTTATGTATATTTTTTTATTTTCACTCAGTACTCTGCATATAGCAAGCTAGGCAATCAACCCAAACATCACCAAATTTCCGAAATGTTGTACATTGAGTGAAAGAACATGACTGCGTTTTTTCTTGTCAACAGAGCCAGAAAATTAAACTCCTCATTACCCCCAAATTCTTTCATATATAATAGCTGTTATTATTTTAAAAATAATAAATATGAACAAAATAAGATTGGCATAAAGAGCTACTATAATAAAATTAGCTTAAACATAACCTTTTTAATTAAGTTTATTAAAAATAAGTTCAGTGTATTGCAAAAAGCTAACAGACTCATGATTCTTATTTTTAAGAGTTATAAAAAGTCTGTTAAGTTTTTAAAGTTGGAGAAGGATGGGAATAAGAAGTGAAAAATGATAATGAAATTTTTAATCATTTACATTAATTTTGAATAATCTATTGTTTGGCACTCACATCTCAAAATCACTATTGAAACTAATGTTACAATCAATGAAAACAAGTTAACTGCTAAATCAAACAAAGTGGAGGGTTGCCAAGGGATTGTGGTTAAATTGGTTGATGGTATATAGAGGTTAAAGTGTTTTATAAACAATACTAACATATAATAATGCCTAATATCATATTGTGAAAATTTACTATTATATTGAGGTGGTTGTGGCACAGCATCTGACTATAAGTGTGACATTGTGGGTTCATTTTACACTCAGGGGAATCAATGTTTCCTCAGTCTGGTAAGAATGGCTTTTAAATTCTGTCTTTCAATACACAATGTCTCAAAAACTGGGTGAAATGTCGGGAACTAGGGATGCAATGTCTTATTAAGTTCTTTCCACCTACACTGTTATAAGTGGGATACAGTGTAAAGTAAAAAAAAAAATTCTTATGGACCTACCTCTGATCCAATACTTGTAACGTCTGTTTCCAAAAATTCTAGTACTGGCTTCATACACTTTGACAAAAGACATAATTGACATAAATCTGCATGAATTGATGTTAGTTGAGAATCAAACAGTTGAATTTTTCTAATAGCTTTTTTTAAAATTTCGATTCCTCGAATTGGTTGTTTGAGTTCAACAAGATGTTCAGTTAATAAATGGCATAAATCGGCATCTGTAATTATAGATCATGTTTATTATGTTATTTATTTATTTGAAGTAACTTCTGAAAATAATTATATATATATGATCCATAACTTACACAACTCAGGACAGAATCTTACTTGTTCTCCATTACAATTCGTTATGAACTCATGTACTTCTTGGAACATAGTAGATCGATCAAAATCTATATTTCCCTAAAAGAAAATAGAGATATTATACAGATTTATAAAATAAAAAGTATTGTTAATAACTTAGAATAATAAATTATAGAATAATTACTTGTGGAAGAGAAAATTTAGCAACCAGAACTGCTAATACACCCAGAGAATGTTGTTGAATATCCAACGTTTCCAAAACCGTATTAAGATGGGCACTGTTCCGTTGTAAAACTTCATCTGATTTTCCGATAATATCACAAAGTTCACGAAAATTGCCTAAAACAAATTTAAAGCTTTATAAGTATATACATGCTCCAAAATATATAGAATCAACATTTATATATATTTACCTGAGGAAGAAGTTGTTCGCACATTATTAACAAATTGTTCTAAAGGCGAGGCCATCATTTAATAAAACCTTATAATTATTGTTAATGTTATTCACCACCAAAACCTGTAAAGAGTAATTTTATTTTTCACATTCGTTAAGTCGTTGATATGGTGCTCGATAGGTCGACAGATGTCATTCAGTCAAGAAAAATCATACTAGGGATGCCCGATGATCACCGATTTTCGATAAGAAGAAAGACGAAATATCGATGTTTCAACATCGATGTTGCATTAATGAAAACATCGTAACATCGATGTTACATTAATGAAAACATCGTAACATCGATGTTACATTAATGAAAACATCGTAACATCGATGTTACATTAAATAAAACATCGTAACATCGATTTTAGTAGGAACATATTATCGAAATTTGGTCGCGTAGACGTCATAATCGACCAAAATTTACGAATGCACACAGTATTTATAAAATTCTGAACGCTACCAAACTACGTGAAAAATCCTTTGTCTTTAACCTCAACAGCCTAGCTAAACTATAAGAGATATAAATATACTGCCTTGGGGAAAATTGAACAACATGACAAACAATTTCCACCCACATAACAAAAATGAAGGTCTGGAGTACCTTACATGGAACCCTAGCAGCCCATCTAATCTCTAAGAGATATAAATATAGCGTCTTAGTAAAAGTTGATAAACATAACAAGCATTGTCTATCCATATAATAAAAATGAAAATCTGTAACAGCTCATATGGAACCCTAACAGCCCAGCTAAACCTTAAGAGATATGAATACAATGGCTTCGGAATAGTTGTTCTGCGTGGTCAGTAAATGAAATGAGGTTATTGTTATGACCTAATAATTAAAATAACATAAACTAGGAGTACCTCCACACGGTGCAGGCGGTAACAGTTGATAATGCTTTAATATCTAATAATGTATATTATTATAAATATCAAGTATCAACATTCCTTATAGAAATTACGATAATGTCGTGAAAAAACATATTAGAAGTCATTATAATTGTCAGTCAATTCTATGTATTAAATGAATAATCATATAGTTCAAGCCGGCGAAGCCGCGCACAAAATGTGCTGCACAATCGACTGGTAGTGGGTTCGATCCCCACTCGAGGAAACGCAATATTTATTTAAATATATAGCTGGAGTGGGATGGATACAGCGTGAAGCTGTGGGGAAAAGAAAAGTAAAGAAACAAAAAAGAAAAAAACACAAAACATCGATTATATCCAACATCGATGTTGTTCTTTCGAATTTTATCGAACATCGATGTTACAGCCCGATGTTGACATCGATGTCAACATCGATGTTTTTCTAACATAGGGCATCCCTATATCATACTCAAGCCCAGTGTCGCCAGCCTTAGGAAAGCATAAAATAGCAAATGGAACTAAAAACTAGCAGAAAAAAGTAAAATACAATAATTCATTAATAATTACACAACTATATTTAGATTAAAATGAAGTAACAATGCAAAGATCTAATCAAGATATTATTAATGTTATTACAATTATTAACTGTGAATCTTTTTAATTTTGCGGCTTTCGACCATTCGAAATTTACCGCGTTCAAACCCTTTAGGATACTTCCTGTGGACTTAATTTTATGAAGAAAACTTATATTTTACTTATATTTAGTTCATTTCGTATGAAATGAGTACATACTTATACATATTCTTCAACTTTAATGAACAAAGTTCCCGTTCAGAATTGTTTTAAGCATTTCAAAAAACAGTAGATATACGAACTACAACAGAAAACAGGGACTACCAAGGCAAAAACAGTCAATCTACTATTAAAACAGTAGGCTTGGTAATACTGCTCTTATCTATAAAGTATATGGTAGTTCTCCGAAACATACAAACTTCAAGTTCCTTATGTTAACAACTTGAAATTTTATTAAAAGTAAATTATTTTAAGAAGACAAATTTCATATTAAGTATTTAACTAAATAATAAACAAATAATTGTTAGATACTTATTTAGAAACCGTATAAAAATTTGAACGTAGCGGGACTCAAACCCGCGCCTCCTGGAAATCGACCAGGCGCTCTGACCACTAAGCCATACGTTCTCATCAAGCTACGTCGAATTTTTTATACGCTTGTTACAACTTATTTATGTTATTAGCATCTCTGTAGGGAGATTTTGAAAAATTATTAAATATTTTTAACATTTTGAAAGCGTTATCCCACACTTAGGAACTCTACATTTACATTTTAAATTTTTATACGCTTGTTACAACATAAAAACGCCTGTTACAGGCGTATAACGAAAATCTGTTTTTGGGACAGCCGGCTCGGACGGATCGTAGTTTAATGTTTTAATAACCAGTTAGACAGTTCAATTGTACATTTACATATTATATAAAAATATTGTCAAGTTGAAGATGCTGATGATGATACGAATGTACGTCATAGGAAATAGCTTTATGTTTTTGTCTTACAGAAAAGAGGACAAATAATTGTCGAACAAATAACATTTATACTATAAATAAAAATATAGTATTAAAAAAAACTTTTCCTGAAAAAGTAGGAAATAGATAAAAGAAGGAAATTTTGCCACGGCTGGTAACCCTGTTTTATTCCGCCTGAAATAAATTTTGGGCGGCAAAATTAATATTGAGCGTCGCTTATTTAAAAGCTCGAGAAGATTACTAGATTTTGGGAAAGTTAACAATTATAAAATGTTTTATCCTGCTGAAGCCTTAAGACGAGGAGGTAGATTTTATTTATGTTGGGTTGCAGACGCATGGCCACTACGTTTTGCAACAATAACTCACCGACAACTATGGTCTCAAGATATTCGCCAAATATGGTATTAAGTTTTTATGTAAGTATACATGAAAAATTATATATATATATTACTCAAAAATATAATATATTTCAGTGATGACTTATCAGAAGTTTTAAGAAATGAGTCCGGCCGTCCCAAAAACAGATTTTCGTTAAGGTTGAGTTCTCAATTGCTTCGAGGTCTAGTGCGTCTTTATCATAGAAAAGTTATTGTTTTTGTTGGTATGTAATGGCGTGTTTCTCGTTTTGGAATACAACTTTTATAAAATATATTTCTTATATTTTAGATTATATAATTAATTACAGGTGATTTATGCATGATTAACGCACTTGTAATGAAAAGTACAAACAAAAAGTAAGAGATACATTGCATCATAACGATTTTTGTTATAATATATTTTTTAATTTTTTCTTTCATTTACTGATTACTAAAAAAACTTATTAATTAATAAATTAAACAGATTTAACCGTTTACAAGTAACATCAGATCATCTTGAATTGCCAAGATTGGTTTTTGTGGAACCTGATGATAACGAAGTAGAAGAAGAGATACAAGTAAATATTAATTTACTTAAATAATATTTCTTAATATATTCAAAATATTGGTTTTCAAAAATGATAATTGTTTCTTTGTAGAACAATAGAAATATTGTTGCAAATGTTCAAGATATAACAATGCAGGAACCAACTTTAATTGAAAATAGAGTTTTATTAGATGTAAGTCACATTTATAGTTTTTGTTACCTTAATAAAAAAATACAGACTACTATACATTTTATTAAATTGTATATATAACTACTTTAGGATGGATTTGGTGAACTCCACCCAGATCAGTCTTTGCAACTGTTTGAACGTACAGTGGAAATGATGAGGCTACCAGAAACATCTGTGCATGTACACAGTGGCTTAGATCTCCCTTTGGATGTAACAGATAAATCTCAAGATAGATCTCGACTTATTACAAATGAAGCACATATGGAGATGATAGCTGAGCATGATGCTACTGTATTTGTAAAATGTGTGTAACTAATAAGATTTTTTATTTTTATTTATTTTCTTGGTTTCTTGCTGTATAACAATATAACAAATAAATAATGGGAACATAGTGTTAAGACATTACTGACAGCATGTTTAGTGGGGCAGCTCAATGCCACATGTTGTTTAAACTCTAAACCTAAACACTGCCAGTATGCATGAAATCTGCTACAATCCTCCTATCTTAACCTTTTTTTTAAATATATATTTACATTTATTTAAATATGTATTTTTATCTATTGTTTACAGCTGTAGGTGATTTGACTGAGCCAATGAATATAGGTGAGCAGAGTAAATTATAATATATTTTTTTCTTTATCCTACTAATTCCTTATAATATCATTATATTACACAGACATCCTTGAAATTCCTGAAATCCCACCTACAACTGTTCCTGAACCTACAAAGTTAGTTAAAAATACTTATCTATTTAATAAAAATGTATAATATTATAATACTATTGACATTAAATATTATTAATTTTGTAATGTTAATATTTACTACTAACATTATTATATTGAGGCCAGTCATGGTGCAGGGGCACAAATTGTAACAAATAAGTGACTGATTGTGGGTTTAATCCCCATTTGAGGTAATGAAATATTTATTTACATTTATGTTTTCCTTTCTTCGCTCTGGTGTCGAGGCAAAGCGTGGCGTTGAGTTCCGCCACTCAACACGCAATGCCTCCAGAAGTTGGCGAAAAGTGGGGAACGGAGTATCTTAACACTAGGTTCTCTCTGCCTACCCTGCTGTGTGCGGGATACAGCGTGAAGCTGATAAAAAAAAAGTATTAAAATATTATACATGACTGTGATGAAGTAAGTATATGATATCCATATATTGTTGGCTCAATTATAGTTATTGTTACATTATGTTGTTTTGCTATAATATAATTTGCACTTACAATCTTTTTATAATGTTGTTTTTACCTATTACTCCTTTACTTATCAAAGGTTGTTCGTTAGAAATTACTTGATGCAATAAGTAAATTTTCATGGATTTTTTACAAATATAATAGGTACATATATATTTTTTCATATTTTTGTTGCATCATATCTATGATGTGCACTATAGAGTATTCTTTATATTAAAAAAAACCGGACAAGCGCGAGTCGGTCTCCTCCACCAAAGGTTACGTACAAAAATTGGAGGTCTCGAGCTTTTCCGAAATTCAAGCTTAGCTTAGCTAGAGCCTTTCATCAGGCACCTCAATTGAACTAGCCGCCTTAATACCAATTCTGTCCCCCTTTTAAGGAATGTACAAATGTATACTTTCATATTTTTTTCTGAACTAGTACTATCTGTAGATGCTAGCTGCTAAATTTTATAATTCTAGCTCAACCAGAAGTACCCTATCAATTTTGATTCCCTTTATAGTGTCGAAATACGCGTTTTTTCCGATATAACCGGCCATATTTTTTTTTAAGTAAATGTAGAAATACTATTTTTCAGGAAATCATAGGACCGTCTTATTATATCATTTGAATTTCAATTCAATATCTCCAAGCGTTCCTGAGATAAATGCTCTTGACAGACAGACAGATGGATGGACTACAAAATTATCTTTTAAGGGTTCCTTTTTTTCCTTAAAATTTACGGAACCCTAAAAATATTAACTTACGATAGTTTCGTTTGCATAGAAATAAAAATATATCAACTATTTTGTTGAAAATATTTTGCTTAAAATTTTATATCTGGATTTCTTTTGAAATTGTTTAAAAAAATTTTCAGATCCAGAGGTCTTTGCGTTTAAACCAAGAAATAGACTCTTCCGCTTTATTATATTAGTATAGATTAGTTTTGTTTAGATAACAGTTTGTATATTTATTTATTTTTTTTAATCTGAATATCAATTTAATTTGGCTAAAAATACCTTTTTTTTTCATATAATTCAAGTCATGATATGGAGAAAATATTAGCACTTGAAGATACTTTGCATGTTTCAAACGATAAGGAGAAGCTTAGTTTGGAGGTATTCTTATATTTTTATTAAAATTTGCTTTCGTTTACCGTTACAGCGTTTATTTAATATTCATGCTAAGTTTCCTTCAGTGTTACATTTAAAAAATACGTCATAAAGAAGGGTATTACAAAATAATTTTAATTAAAAAAAATTGCAACAGTGAACTTCATTATATTTTTTTTTCCAAATATGTGAAAGTGTTCTCGTGTTTTAGGAATTGGAACCAATAGCGAAGAAGCGAAAACTTAAAAATACACTAATAATTGATAAAAAAACTCGACTTTCATCAAATTACATTTGTTCTCGTATCCAGCAAATTAGGGTGGAATTGCGCTGTGAGGTAATTATATAGTTTTTTTTTATAGTAATTAAATTATTTATTTAGAATTCTGATTTTTAATTAGTAAATTGTAAATATATAAGTTTCAGTTTAGGGAGTTCATTATAAAATTTTCATAGTTGAATCGACTGTGTCGTTCTAGTTAGAACTACATAATAGAAGTTTAAGAGGTCAGGAGACATAATGTTTACCCTAACGAAATTAATACATTAAGGCTTGAAACTAAATTTTTTAGGTATGGCCATTATACACATGTGAAATTGTTTCTAAAAATATATAATACGCGCTAAATCCGGTTGAAGAGTTTAATTTGAAGTGCCCTGAATATGTAATTGGTATAGGAGAGCTGCAGCGACGTGGCGTCGCCAGTGCCCCCGGCGCACGCGCTGCTGAGCGCGCCGGCGGCGGCGCGCGCGGCCCGTCTGCGCGCCCTCTACGCGCGCGCCCTGCGGCACCCGCGACCCGCACCGGACCACACACCAATATCAGAGGTTATACTTACTTTTAGCGCCGCGCTTTGTCAATAATCATTCCTCCGAGTGTGGATCGTACCCAAAACCATTGCGCTTACGGTCAGTCATTTAAATGTGCCACGACAGCCTCTACATATTATTTAAGCCATTTAAAAACAAATAAGCGAGGCCAGTCGTGGCGCAGTGGCACAAAGTGTGACTGTAAAACCGACTGGTTGTGGGTTCGATCCCCACTCGAGGAGATGAAATATTTATTTAAATTTATATTTCCATTTCTTCGCTCTGGTGTCG
>DWQW01000975.1:0-39431 GCA_018249695.1 Heliconius erato demophoon
TATTAGGCCAAACCAGTTCAGCCTGTAATCAATAAGGCCAAACTAGTTTATCCTAGTGTGGTCAGGAAAAACTAGTTCATCCTAGGCCAAACTAGTTTGTCCTAAAATCGGGTTTGTCCGGTGACATCTACATTCTTTATTCTACTACATTCTTTATCCTGCTATGTGGTGTGAGGCATTGCGTGTTGAGTGGGGGAGTCAACGTCGGGCTTTAACTCGACACCAGAACGAGGAAATGAAAATATAAATGTAAGTAAATATTTTATGTCCTCGAGTAGGGATCGAACTCACAATCAGTCGATTTTACAGACACACTCTGTGCCCCTGCGCCACTTTAGCCTTTCGTGGCGTAGGGTCACACTCAAAGCGAGCAACTGTCAACGCACCGGTTATGTGAATTCGATCCCACTTGGGGGAATAAAAATAATTATATTTTCGTTTTCCTCGAATGGGGAACGGAAGTATCTTAGCACTAGGTTTCCAGTTTCCCTCTGCCTACCCTGTTACGTGCGTGACACAACGTGAAACTAAAAAAACTAATATATATTATAATAAGAATATTCGACATAACCGCCACTGTGTCACATAAATCGTTCCAAGAGAAACTTTCTTGAAAACCTTTTTACTGAGCCTCATTTGTTTTTCCTTTCCAACTTTCGTATAAAATAAGTGCGGGAACGCTTTGAAATTTTCCGGTCCGTTTGAACTATTACACACTCCGGCGTAGCGATAACGTGATGCGTGTGATGATAATGTTCTTTGAATTTTGTGAGCTTTTTGGTTCTTTTTTATCGGAAGCATCCAAGTTGGATAGGCTAGTGACAATTTGTAAGATAGTGTTAAGATATCCATTCTGCAATTTCAAGATAATTGTAGAGATTTATTGATGTTTTTAAAATAGTGGTTGTCTGTCAGTAAGCGCGATGGTTGAGCTTGATTCCCACACATTTTTTAACAAGACAAAGCGCGGCGTGGACTCATCACTCACTCACTCCACACGCAATTTCTTGAAAATTTGGCGATGCGTAAGGAAAGAAGTATCTCTCTAGGTTCTCTCTTCCTAACCTGCTTTATGGGGGACATGTTTTTGCAACGGTAGGAACAAATTACAATTGGAGAAATATGAAATATTTATAAGATAAATATTTATAAGAAAATTTATAAGAAGAGTGTTAATCGGACTCGCACACGAAGGGTTCCGTACCAGTAATTTGAGAGATACGTAAATTTCGATATCAAATATAGATATCATAAAACTCTTGCGTTATTGAGTGATAGACAACGTAGAGTTGCAACTACCGGACTTAGAAAGTTGATATTTGGCATGTAGGTAGAATAAGGAATGTAAGGGAGCACTAATAGAGCTTTTCTCGAAATTTTTGCTACAGCTGGCAGAGCGACTTTTCCATTTAACATCGTAAGTCCACACAAACTAAGTTGCGGGCGACGACTAGTCTCTAATAAATCAATATCGGTCATTTATTTTTATCGATATATAAATTTCAGTACCTTTACATTTTAATCAGAGTTTTCAAAATAAATATTTTTTCAACTTCACGCTGTATCCCGCACACATCAGGGAAGGTAGAGGGAACCTAGTGTTAAGACACTCCGTTTCCTCCGTTTCCCACTTTTCGCCGAGTTCTGGAGGATTTGCGTGTTGAGTGGTGGAACTCAACGCCGAGCTTTGCCTCGACACCATAGCGAAGAAATGAAAATATAAATGTAAATAAATAGTCGTAAAATAATAGTAGTAAAATAATATCTCATTTCCTCGAGTGGCGATTGAACCCACAACCAGTTGATTTTACAGTCACACTTAGTGCCTCTGCGCTACGACTGGCCTCATAAATATGTCTAATGGGTCATTTTAGGTGGCAACCATCATATTATATTTAATACATATGTACATACAAAAACATATCCAGTACCACCTAACGACATTCGCTCTGTAGCGGTTCGTTAAAAGTTATGACGTCAGCCGCGATTCCGACTGAAGAATTACTCCCATGATTGCAACTTCTATCTTGCATGAGGTGTGAAAACTGTACGTTCAAGTTACTTTTAATATATTTTTTGTATTGTATGGGTTAAAAAAGAGAATTTGTTGTTAAGCTCTAAAACGAGGAGGTAAAAATAATATAAATATATTTCTTACCCTAAAGGAATCAAACCCACGACAGTCACGTGACACGTGTCACTCCGCCACGTAAATTTAATAAAGCAAAAATTTACCACAGAAATAATATATTTTATATCGGTATTTTTTTAGAATTTCTTATACGAAAAATCAAAAAAAAGTACCTGATTTTTTTCATAGACACTGTGCCTAAAAAACATACCATACACCCTTCATCACCATAAAAACACATAAAACTGTCTTTTCTCACCATAAAAACACTTTGCATTTGTGCAGTGTATTCTCCAAAAGCTACCAATTTGATTTGTGGCGCTCAGCCAGCATTAATTCGTGATTCAATAGAACCGGACGAATCATCTCCAATTATTATCGTCACCCATTTGCGAAAGAAATTGCGTTCTGGCCGAGTTCTTGTTAAACCTTTGAAAGCGTAAATAAAGAAAATCAAGGAAAAAGTAAAGAGGATTGTGTTGAATATTCGTCGTTTGGATTTTCTGGTTAAGAATATGACCCCTTTTTATCTTGCTTCATTGTTGGAACGGAAGGACATTTAAAATGATCAGTGTTTTGTATACTTTGAATCGTTTTTGTTTTCTTATATTTGTCTTTCTCATAAAAATCAGCTATACGCTGTATCCCGTACCCGTATCCCGGTAGGCATAGAGAACATAGTGTGAAGACACTCCGTTCCCCATTTTTAGCCGAATTTTTCGAGGCATTGTCTATTGAGGAGCGTAAATCAACGCCAGGCTTTTGCCTTGATGCAGAAGCGGAGAAATGAAAATATTAATAAATAATAATTCATTCCCCCGAGTAGCGATCGAATAATGGTGATTTTTATTTATGAGGCACAGCATTTGTTTGTAAACGTGACAATTGTGGTTTCGATTTCCATTCGGAGGAATTAATTATTTTCATTACCACGTTCTGGTAACAAGACAAAGCACGGCGTTGAGTTCCGACGCGGTTTATGCTGGCACCGCGGACGTCTTAACCCTAAGTTCCCTCCCTCTACCTGATGAGATGAGAGATGCATGCCTATCTTTTTTTTTCGTTTTTTATATAATAAAATGGATGGTATATTATTGGAGATGGTTATATTTTTTATAACGATTTCTACTCGGGAAAACATGTGGACGCAGCATCTTAGCACTAGATTCCCTCTGCCTACTCCACTTTAAGCGTGAAGCTAATAAAAAAGAATAATTTAAGTATCTTGAACTATATAAGAATAAGAAAATAATATAAAAAAAACTATCACTTACTTTTTAATTCCGATACTTATATACCGTGACCTATATAATTAAGCTGACATCGAAGAAATCCGCTTAGTAATATTGTTCCAACACTTAGCTACTTAAGAAGTTAACAGATTGAGATATAAGGTTTCGAAGCCTTACAACACTTTGTGTACAATTTACGGAATTTATTTTATTAATTTGGCTCATCTTCTTATTGTATTTATGCGAAGAAATCATAGTGACTCATCACTCCGTTCCTTCATATATGATCATTTGAATAGTAGTTTTGTTTAGTAAAATAAAGGATGACGTATGTATCTGTTGCTCAGATTGCTAAGACGACTCTTGTCTATTCGATTCCCTAACAAGACAAAACGTGGCGTTGAGTTTCCCCCATTCAACACGCAATACAGCCGGAAGCTAAAAAAATATATTCTGTTACGAAATGGAATCCATAACCAACGCATTGCCTTAATCATCAGACAATATCATTTCCAAACTGTCCAATAAGATAAAATCAATGAAAACGACATAAAATTGAAAATATTTAATTATAGTAATTACTTCATTACATTTCGATTCGCATCGTTAGTTCTGTACCGTAGTTGTTTGGAAGTGCGCCAGCTTACTTATATTGGTGTATTAAATTGTATACACCAATATTTTAATTAAGTAAGTGATGTTAACTGGGCTACTTTGTTCGAAGCGTTCTATTTATATGTATTTTACTGATTACTGAGACGGTGCGACGGTTGTGGGTTTGATTTCAAACGGGGGAATGATTTTTTTCAGGTAAGAAGTCAAAACGCCGCGTATAGTTCAACCGTTTAATGACTCGATAATTGGGCGGTGAATGGAGAACGGAATGTTTTAACACTAAGTTAAATGAACATGTCTTAAATATATAAATTCAGTCTAGTTATCGTTGAACCACGATAAAAGATACTTCCTAACTGCGCTACACGTATAATTTTTTATTTATTTTTTAGTTTCACGCTTTATCTAATATAATATATAGCATATAACAGGAAAAGCATAGAAAAACCGTTTTAAATCTTAGATATGTAATTTATGAATGAAAACGGCATCTCAAGATCTATCTCAGACTTGAGAGTGGTTTATTAATGCGGGCTCTAGTGTCAATAGACTTGCAACAGCCCGAATTCAAGATCCTGCGTGTTGAACAGCACAACTTCACTCTCATTTTGTCTATCAAAACGGAAAAATTTAAATATTTAATTCCCCTGAGTGGAAATCGAACCCACAACCATCGTAATTTAGTCCGCTTATGATTTACAAATATAAGTCAAATGCCATATTTTTATAAATAAATAACATAACACAGTATATTATCATACTCGAACGAGGTGAGATCTAATTTCTTATTCACAAATGAATGCTCTCAGTCGGTGTATTAATAATGTAGAAGTTGGTCCAACAGAGATTATAAATTTGATACATTCCTGCGAGTACGTATTCCGCTACCTTTTGTTTAATCCTGTAAATCTATTTGGGTTGCTGTGCTTATGTAGTAGCTGGACTCTGGACTAACTAAAATTTTGTTTCAGCTTTTTGTAACAAAATTGTATCCATATTTAAACGAGTATTATAGAGCTAAGGAGTTGGTTTGTTTAAACCAGTGGTTCCCAAGCAGTGGTCCGCGCACCACCAGTGGTCCGCAGAAGCCTAAATATGGTCCGCGAACGATTTTAATTTTATTACTGGGGATGGTGAGGCGAAGTTTCTGTTTAATTATCACAGTTAATTTTTATTATACCTACATGAATAGTGGTCCGTGCTACCAAGAATGACATGAAAGTGGTCCTTGATCAAGAAAAGGTTGGGAACCCCTGGTTTAAACACATTAATCTTAGGAACTACTGGCTCGAAATGAAAATGGAATATTCATCGCATTTACAGATAGATAATACCATACTGTGCCACGACGACATCTAATAAATGTAAATAAATAAATAAATAAATAAATAAAATAAACCTTTATTGCTGTAAGCATTTACAATGTGGTATGCAAATACAAGTCTTGCATGTTGTTTTTGTGTCCATAAATTTTGTTATATGTTTCATTTGTTTCATTCTTACTTTAACTTTAACTAATAAATTTACTATTCGTTAAATAAATCAGCTTCATTTATGTATCCCGCACACAGCAGGGTAGGCAGAGGGAACATAGTGTTAAGACACTCTTAACTTTCCGCCGAATTCTGGAGGCATTGCGTGTTGAGTGGCAGCTCTCAACTCCGCGCTTGGCCTCCACCCCAGAGCGAAATGAAAGTATAAATTTAGGTAAATATTTCATTTCCCCGCTTGAGAATCGAACCAACGACTGGCTTCAAAAAATGTACTAGTATTTATATAATGATGAGTACCTACATATACTATAGAACGACTGTATTAAAAACTCAAAACATTCTCTAACACCTACTCCTTTACCACAATCACATCTACATATAAAAAAATATTCGACCAAATGGAAGAACCAATAAAAATCCTAATAAGGTCTAATTAGGCTTTGCCCAGGCAAAATTCGTACGATCCGACGACAATGGACGCTCAATTAATCCTATTTGCGTCACGTTTTGTTCTGTGAAAAGGTTTTCGGTGTCACCAATACTTTGCTTTGTCTTCGAATTAGCCTTTCAACCAATGCCTTTATTTTAAAATCAATTTGTCATTTTAACGCTTTTAGTCTTGATTTTGATCTCGTGATAAGTACCTTTCGTCGGATATCGTTTTAGTTAATTGATATTAGTTCGTGGCGCAGTTTGTAAGTAAATAGGCTTGAAACCGATGGTTGTAGGTTCGATCGCTTGATAAATGATGATTATAATAAATTATGTTTATTTCCCTGCTCTAATATGGCAGCGCACGTAGTTAAGTTCCACAAATAAAAAACGCATTGTCTATCCTGTCATGAGGCTCAATAATAATAATAATGTGAATTTGAACCCTACATGTTTTATAGATCAAACATAAATAAAATAAATCGCCTTCACGCTGTATCCCGCACACAGGAGTGTAGGCAGAGGGAACTTAGTGTTAAGACACTCCATTTCCCTTTCCACGGAAATCTGGAGGCATTGTGTGTTAAGTGGCGGAACTCAACGCTGCGCTTTACCTCGACACCAGAGCGAAGAAATGAAAATATAAATTTAAATACATATTTGATTTCCTTGAACCCACAACTACTCATTTTTGAGTCGCACTTTGTGCCTCTGTGCCACGACTGGCCTTATAGATAAAAATATAATTATTATATTTAGGACTTCTTATCGCAGTGGCACCATGTAACGTCATCAAAATTGGTCGGCAAGTGAGAGACGGAGTGTCTCAACACCTGTGTGTTCCCTATGCATATATTGCGTGAAGCTAAAATAAATACACTTCTAAATCGAAGAATATATATTAATATCACTTTTCCCATCCAATTTAATCAAATATACATATCTTTTATCCAATTTTTGTGCCCAAAAAATAGAACATGACTTGCTCTTAACTCTTACCATTCATTTCAAATAATTAATGTAAAATAAATAAAATTTACTATTCTATTAAAATTTTAATACATGCAAAAATATTTAATTGACTAAACAGCTTTGTACTTATTTAGAAAACATAAAAATATATAAAAATATAAAAATGTTTAAAAATAAACAGCTTTGACTATTTTAAGTGAAAGGGTTATAGTGCTTTGTGAGACCCAGTAGTTCTGACGACTTGTGAGACCAGTAGTCTGAACGAAAGTTATGCGTCGCCTTTATCCTCAGGATTAGAGAATTGAGGGTGTCAAGTGATTAATTTAGTGTTGGAGCTATTTAAATTATAATGTCGGAGTATGCTGGCATTATCACGCGGGATAAATCGTGTTCTATCGAGATTTATCCCACGTGCAGCGGGTTAAGCAGAGAATTAAGTGTCAAGACACTCTGTTCTCCGCTGCGTGAAATCGAGATACTGCTTGTTGGTGGGTGGAAATCAATTGCGCATTTAATCCTGCCTTGAGTTGAGATCGGACAAACAACTATTGTGTTTACCGTTGCGCCACGACAGCTTCGTTTAGTAAGCTAACATTAATACCTGCTGATTACCTTAATATTTTAAATAATATACTTTTTGGCAAAAAAAAATAAAAAAATATTAAACATCAATCTATTACAAAAATTATATCATATAAAAATAATAGGGCCAAATAAAACCTTGAAACCAATCCGAAATATAGAGTCACCTACATAATTCAATATTAAATTAACGAAGAAAAAACATTTGAAAGCGAACTCTTTTGACAATATATAAGGTATATTTTTGTGCATCAATTCGATACTATTCAACTAGCATCCCTCGAGACCTCTTCCAACCCTTCCCAGACGCATTCAAAAAGGAAAATCGTTGTATGGTTTTAGAATAACACACCAGTAGTTTTTTACTGCCTATTGTTTGTAAAATTTTTAAAGCTTTTTACCTGTTATTTTGTTTGTTTTTGTACGTCAAAGGTGAATTCTTCTATATTTTCTTTTCTCTTTTTTTTAGCTTTTTCCTTTTTTTTTTTTAGTTTTAGCACTATATTTCGCATGTAGCTGGGTAGGTCGAGGGAATCTGGTGTTGAGACACTCCACTCCCCATTTTCCGCTGAAACCTGGAGGCATTGCGTGTTGAGTGCCGGAACTTATCACCGTGCTTTACTCGACACCAGAGCGAAGAAATAAAAATATTAAATATTTTATTTCCTCGAGTAGAAATTGAACCCAAAAAACAACCTCGCGCTTATAGTCACACGCTTGTGCCCCTGCGCTACGACTGACTGCCCTAATATCTTCATATATATATTAAAAATCCAAAAAAAGAAACAGCTTCACATTTTGCCTACATAGTAGAACAGGTAATTTAGAGACCTTACTGGTTCTCTAGTGAGTCTAGTGAGTGCTATTTCCTTGCTTTGCTAACAAAATATTGACGACGCCGCGCGACTTTGAGTTCCTACAGTCCAGAAGCAATATCTAACTTTTTTTAGCTTTACGCTTTACGCTACATAACAGTAAAGGCAATAGTGACGGAACTCAACGCCTAATTTTATTTTGCCATACTTGCGAAATGATATTTTCATTACTTTGAATGAAGATTGATCATCTTGTTCACATCAATCGTGTTTACAGTCATATGTAGAGTCCTGTACAGAGAATCGTATTTAGTTACATACGTACGTATACAGATCGACGTCGTCGTCCGATTGCGCTAAACAGCCTAAAGTAGAAAAGAAAAAAATAATATGTTGACATATATAAAAAGGAAATTTTAAATGATTTAATACTAACATTATTTAATATTAACATACCAGTCGTGGCACAGGGGCACTCGAGAAATATTTATTTGAATTTATATTTTCATTTCTTCGCTGAGTTGAACATACAATGTCGAAATTGGGAAACGGAGTACCTTAACACTAGGTTCCCTCTGTCTACCCTGCTGTGTGCGGGATACAGCGTGAAGCTGGTTAATACTAACAAAGCAAACTGTATCTAACCTAATATAAGTATGTGTAGTTTAAAGGAGCCTCTTAAGCCTACTCTAAGGTTACAAGTCCCGGGCACTGCTCTAAGCTTTTTTTCTCGCAATGTGATGGAATACATGGAGTACTAAGAAGATGACGAAAACATAAAAATATACTGTATGACAAAGTATATAATTCATACTTTATCATTTATATTTTTTTTATTTCTCTGGCACCAAGAGCAAGAGCTCGGCGTTCAGTTCCGCCATTTGACACTGAATAATACCTCGAAAAATTCGACGTGAATTAGGTAGCGGAATTTCTTAAAACTAGGTTCCTTTTGCCTACCCTGATAAATACAGCGAAATGCGTGAAGTGTAAATGATAAAGTATGTAATTTGAAAGAACGCCACTTTGTAAAAACAATATTCCCAACCATATATTTTCCGGCACATTATAACTTCGAACGTTTAACCAAAATTATAGTGTAACAACAATTCGGAACGGAAATAAACAGAAAATATGAATCGAAATTTTCCTAATATCTAAGCTGTTGGTAACTTTTACGAAAGTTTTTTTTTTATAGAAGCTATTCTTTGCATTGTATTTTTATTTTATATTTATATTACTAACTAGTTTTTTATTTTATACACAGTCAAATTTATTTTAAATAGTTCTTTTAAAAAGGTTAAGTGATGCCTAAAGAGATAGTTTTTTTATTTGAACAATGAAGTCACAAGACCTTATTTTTAATTCACACTGAATCCCACACATTGCAGCGTAGGCAGAGGGAACCTAGAAACCTAGTGTTAAGACGCTCTGTCCCCATTAGGATACTTTCGTTCCACATTTTCCGCCGAACTCTGGAGGCATTGAGTGACGGAACTTAACGCTGCGCTTTGCTTCGTTACCAGGGCAAGGAAATGGAAATATTAAATATTTCACTTCTTCGAGTGGGAATAGAAACCAGAACAGATTGTGGGTTTCATTGTGCCTCGCTTCAGCCTATGCGCCACGACTTGTTTATAAAATTTGTTTTAATTTTATAAAGCCAGAATTATATTTTATTGTACAGCTGCTAGGTCAGGGCAAATACTTTTGTAAAATATATCCTCTGGTTGACAATAATCCTTTACAAATTCATTCCACTATAGTGCCGGTTACGGTTCGTTCTCGGTGCGATTTCTCATACAACCGTATGAGAAACCGAGAACCGTAACTGGCACTATAGTGTGAATCTTACCTTAGATATATATAATGTAAGTGTAAAAATGGTATAAATAAATTAATATAGTTGGTTTGCTTGTTGCGATTTATTTTGAAGCTTCACTTCTACTATGTGTCCAAGCATACATTTTTTACAGCGAACTACTTGTTGTACAGCGAAACACAGTATTTAAGCAGATCAAGAAGATAAAAAATAAATTGAACGCCTACACATAAAAAATCGAACCTACGATTAACTGAGCCATTTTTGTATTAAAACATCTCTTGAGAAAGTAGTTAAACCCTTCAACGACATCATGTTCAACAACCAAGAATGGTCTTTTTTGCAAGTCTCGGTGCCGAGTCATAAAGTGGGACCCAGTCTTGGTTAGAAACGAACCTTTCGGACTTCATCAGAGCTGAGACTGGCCGTTATCTAGTCCTGATCTTAATCCACTGTATGATGATTGGTGATAAGTTTTAGTGTGAGTAAGGCTTGCCTTAAACGCCATGATAATTTGGAATCCCTTAAACAACCCATACGACTGGCAGTGAAGAAATATCCCATAGAAAGAGTACGTCCTGCTATTGATAACTGGCCTCAACGTTTAAAGGACTGTATTGCAGCGACTGGAAATTACTTCGAATAAGCTTTATATATTTTTTATGGTTTTATATTAATGTATTAAATTGATAAACCGTAATAGTAACAAATATTACGTACAATAATAAAAATGTTTTTCTTTGTAACAATATTTGTGGCAAATCTAAGTACAATTAAACTTTAATATAAATGTAACGTAGTATGATTGTTAAACAGGAAAGAAAGGAAAAGTTTTAGAGTTTCTTGAGCCGGAACTAAAAAGATTACGTTGCTATTTTAAAGAAATATTTTGTTTGGTGCTACAGAAATATTATGCACTTTCACGTTTAAATTTTACATAGCTTTATGCAAAATTTCTTAATATTTCCATAGTGGGCTAGCGGCACAGCGTGTAGTTGTATATACATTATTCTGTGATATACTAACAAAGCATATAGACGTCTTTAAAAATTGGAGCAAATTCGAAGAATTTAAGAGTACTCCAATACCGTAAAATATTTTTTTTGACATGGGTAATATTTTGGTCAAAATAATATGAAAATTTTTGTTTTGTCTTGTTATAAGAGATAGGGAAATGAAAATATGTCATTGAACCTACAACCGTCGCACAGTCACATGCTTTAAATTATTACGACAGCCTAAAATTATTTTATAGTCGGTAATTTTAACAATACAGTTAGAGCAATTAGGTTAGTAATTAGGTTAATAATAAGTAAGATGCCACATATCTCCTATACATTGACTATTTACATGAAATACTTACATGACATAATTAGCAACTTTCGCTCTTAGAGATATCAAGAAAAGTGTAAACCTAGCTTTTCAGATTTTACACTTCTCTCGATATGCTATCTGGATTTTACCAAATACTCATGTCTAAAGCTATTACTTCAATAAAAAAAAACCGGACAAGGGCGAATCGAGTTCGCCCACCGAAGGTTCCGTATAAAAATTGAAGATCTCGAGCTTTTTCAGAAATTCAAGCTTAGCTAAGCCACAGCCATTTCATCTGATACCTCACATGAACTTAAGGCTATTATTTATTAGGATTTAACCACAAATGTATAGATTTTTTTTTCCTGAATGGATACTATGCTAACTGCCAAATTTCGTAATTCGGGGACAACCGGAAGTACCCTATTATTTTATTAATCAATAAAATAATAGGAAGTACCCTATTATTTTATTGATTATTTTATTAATCAATAAAATAATAGGGTACTTCCGTACATTCCCTTTATAGTGACGAAATACGCGTTTTTAATGTAGCATTTTTTTTCTGAAAATCATAGGGCCGTAGAGATCTACGGCACTCAGACAAATGTATGGTTTGAATTTCAACTCGATATCTCCAAGCCTGAGATAAAGACGGACAGACAACAAAGTGATCTTATATGGGTTTCTTTTTATCCTGAAAATGTACGGAACCCTAAAAATGAAACATGGAATTTATAAAAGTGAAATATGGCCTTGGCAATGGCCAAATTTCGAAACAAGTGGTAATCTGTTGGAGCAAGATCCGGGGATCTTAGACATTCTCATTGAAACTCTTCTAATATAGTAGCCGTCTGTTGTGCAGTCTAATGATGTCGTGAAGCAACCATGGCGTGGAGCGATTTACCAGTTTCGGTTGGTTAGCAGCGAGCTTATCCATCATGGTTTATAATTACTGACGATAGACGTCTACCATAATCGTCTGGTCACATTTGAGGAAACTATAATGAACGACACACTAGTCCACTTTTTTTTAATTATTTTTGATTTTCACTTGGTGTAGGTTTTAGCTGGCTCGCTAGAGTCCAGCCATTGGTATGTGTCGAAATAGCCAGAACTAAAACATTGGAACTAAAAACGCACTGTGGTTGTTTTTTCGCCACGACCGCCATACACATCATTAACCCTTCGAGCCGCTTCCGCAGCACTGGTGCTACTGTGCAGCTCGTACTCGTAAATAACACGATATTTCAAATTTTCCATTTTATAAACCGAGTAAACGCGAAAAAAAAGGAAAACACAAATGAATGACGGTTAAAGAAACACAAATACATGTGTAAATAGCTGTATAAATTTGAATTTGAAATTCCTAAACAAAGAGGAAAAATTTGTGATTAAATTGGCCAGTACAACAAAACGCCAATTTCATATATGAGAACCTATTATTACGCTATTGACCCTTTTGAACTTGCAAAAAATCTTATTGTCTTTAAGAATTGTTTCTTTTACGAAATGGCACTTGTCATTGTCTTATTACAAATAATTTTCAACGTAATACTTGAAAGTCTCTCCTTGGAGAAATTAAACAAGTCTTAATCTGCACAGATACAGGGTCCAATCAAATGTGTTAATTATAGTGTTAATTATATTAACTTAGAAACATTTTTTTTCATAGATCTAAAATCTGGTATTAATTTCAGTTTGAGCTCGAGATGAAAAAAATGAAATGTTTGTCTTAAATGACGAACAGACCGACAGCAAAGTGATTCCATAACCACCGAGGGCTTTCTGAAATTCAAGCTTAACTTAGCCAGAGCCCTTTCATCTAATACCTCACTTGAACTAGCGGCTTTAATACCCAATTTTGTCCCCTTTTAAGGTAATTATTTTTTAGGATTTAACCACAAATAAATAGTTTTCACATTTTTTTCTAAACTAGTACTACCGGTAGATGCTGCCAAATTTCATCATTCTAGGTTAATTAAACTAACTAAATTCTTGGCTAACGAACCCTAAAAAGGACTCATACAATCAAATAACCTATGAATGAATTAAAAATCAGCAAAACGCTGTATCCCGTACACAGCACTCCGTTCCCCACTTTCCGCCAAGTTTCGGAGGCATTGCGTGTTGAATGACGGTAACTCAACGCGGCTCTTTGCCTCGACACCAGAATAAATGAAAGTATAAATGTAAATAAATATTTCATCTCCTCGAGTGGGGATCGAATCCACAACCAGTCGATTTTACACTCACACTTTGTGCCCCTGCACTACGAGTGGCCTCAATAATACATACTGTATGAATTAAATATTGTTTATATAGATAAAATTAGTTTTTAAAGTGGTTTAATTTACCTTATTCGGTACATAAATTTGAAAGTATATTTTTGGAGCTTTATGGATAGTAGTATGAATTAATAATTATAACTATTATTCAAATTAAAATAATTATATCGTGTTATGTGTTATACGTGTTACCTTATAAATAATAAAATTAGTAATGGTGTAAATTAATTTATATGGTAAAATTTATAATGTGATCAAAAAATTATCGGTAAAAGGTAATTTGGTTATTTGGCTTACGTATACGAAAAAGTGGTTAACATTATTAATAAAATGAAATCTATTTGTTTATAAATTGTTACGACAAATACTATTTGTTCAGATAATTGAAACGTATAGTTTTCAGAATTTTAGATTTCTATGACGCGTCTTGCTATGGTTTTTAAGGTATTGGAATGCTATGACGTTTCGTGCTTTGGTTTAGAGAGCGTTACAATGCTGTGTCGCTTTTCGTTAAGGGCTTACTAACTACTTGTTAAACTAATTGTATTGACCGATATAACGTTCTCATAATATCATTTCTTTATGTCTTCTATGCTTTTCAATACATAAATTGCGTTGCCGTAGCATATTATCTCCTAATTACTGATAATTATGGTAATTTGATTCACTTACTTTTGTTAGGCGAACCAACAAATCAGACACAAAATCTAGCTTTTACAATAAATTTATTTACATTTGTTATATACACATATACTCTCGTAGTCACAATATTGAAATATGAATTGTAATGACAAGTTGTCTTGACAATATCTTAGAACGTAATGAACACGAGTGTCGTGTAGTTTGTGCTTATATTGGAAATCCACCGGAAAAGTCGCAGCACACTACCGCCACTTAATACAATCGATAATGGAAACAATATCAAATGACGTACTCGTAATTACAGTGACACCTATTACTACATTATAAGTAACTTATGCTAACACTTTATAACTTGAATGTGCAGACTATACGTTATGAAAAAACTTTATCTAATTCAATTATAAACTGTTTCAAATAGTAAAAAAGTCTACATATACTTTAGATATATATTTAAACAACAATCAGCAATATTTTATTTGATTATAATTTTCATATTTGACATTTGTAAAATTAATACCTGATTTGTATTTGTAAAATAAATTATTTTTTAACAAAAAAAAAGTTCGACTTGAAACAAACTAAAAAGTATAAAATAAATTTACTTAACATAAAGCAATATTACTTTGATTTTGTTAAGCTACTGTTAATATAACATAATATATATAGGCTTACAGTTGAGTCGCAACTATCACTTTTACATAATATAAGGAATTTATTTTAACTTTTAATGGAATCACTTTTAAAACAATCTATTCCACTTAGACTTTTAAATTTTGATAGGCCTCGATAGGCCATTTTTAAATATTAAGGTCAGTACAGTCAGTCCGGCGAAAGGCTATGCTCAAAATAGTTGGCGACATACTCAACGTTTCGAGTTTTCAATTTTATCTTAATATTTATGTATATATATTAATAGTATTAGAATTATTCAAATCCAATTAATACATTTCTAGTTGTTGAAACAATATTATGTCTTGAATGAGGTAAATGAACGCCTGGTTTAAATCAAAAACCAGAGTTTTATCTACGAATATGGTATTCGTCATGCATCCATCTCTCTCGTCTACTGCTGAACTCTCCTTTCGTAATACTCGCCACTTCCTTGCGGTTTCCCGCACTCTTCGTCATGTCATCAGTCCATCTGGTAGGAGGGCGGCCCGTGTTCCTTTTACCGAGACATGGTCACCATTCAATGATCTTTTTTTCGCGTCGATTGTCGGTCCTCCCGAAAATATGATCTGCCTAATACCACTTTCGCTTGCAGATTTTGAGTGTTATGTCATTCATTCTCAGTCAGAGAACCGTCGTTCATCTACAAATTTTATAGTTTCTGATTGTATCGCAGTGAGAAATACCAAACATAGCTCTGTCCATCGCTCGCTGAGTAACTTTGAGCCCGTGGAAAAAGCTAACGGCTACTGCTAACTTTTGACTTCAGTCACTGAGATTCTCAAGATCACTTAAGCCAGGTACACTCGTCACCAACTTAAAGAGTAACGCTTTCAAATATATTAGTTAAAGTACAGAACATCATGTAAATTCCTGAAATATCCAATTAAATTCGAGAACAATGATCATAACATTCACATATATACATAATAAATAAACATTAATTTTAAAAAAATGTTTATGTGTAAAAACTTAGAAGTAACATTTACATTCAGTCGTGGGGACCGAGACCGTCTGCGTAAAATACAAAACAAAATGGGCAGAAGCCTACAGATACACAAAAGATACACAATTAGGTGTGGTGTAAGTTAAAAGAAAAAATGTAAACATTGACATTTTGAATTTTTTTTGCTATTTTTGGTAAACCATATATAAAATTCCAAAATACATGATCAATTTAGTTAAAAGAAACAGATTTGAATAAACCAATTTTACGACTACAATTTATTTCAGATCCATCTTTTTCATTTAGGGTTAGACACTTACTCACTGCATATAATAGCACATATATATATATATATATATATATATATATATATATATATATATATATATATACATATATATATATATATATATATATATATATATATATATATATATATATATATATACACATATATATATATATATATATATATATATATATATATATATAAACAGCTGAATTTTCGAGACATTGCATTGAAGCGGAACTCAACGCCTTGCTACCAGAGCGAAAAAAAATATATAATGAATCCCCCAAGTGGGAATCAATCAGTCGTTGTGCTGTTGTCTATAATATCTATAATTATAGTATCAATTATACTTCACATTTTAAATGTTTTCCCCCTTTTAATTTAACCTTAAGCCTAAATAAAAAAGTTTATAGCCTGTATAATGTGTATTACACAACGAGTTTTAGGGTATTTTTGTTTTGCAAAAAACACATTAGCGATGTTTTCATACCGTATTCATCTTTATGACTGTAATATAAATATGAAAAATATCATAGATGTTTTACTGTACTTTAACAAGACCATGTTACGCAGTAACATTGTGCTTTTTAAAAGAAAGGATATAACATTTTATTATCTTGTTATTTTTTTTATTATTTCGTATGGTATTGTCCGAAACTGCTTATTTTCTATTAGATACTTCAGTTCTCCTAAAATTTTGTTATCCTTAAATAATGCTTTACATACGTTGCTTTTCGGTGGAAAGTGCAAAACAAAGTGTCCTCACACTAGGTTCCCTGTATCTAACCATAATTCCAGGAAAATCTGAAGTTTTAAAAAATAAAAACACAGTAACTCCATTTTATATATTCTCTGGAAAGCGGGAAGAGTGGAAATACACAATATAAAATAATTCGCATTGGCCGCCGTGGAGCAGAGGCACAAGCCTACGACTATAAATGCGACGATTGTGGCTTCGATTACCACTTGGGGGAATTAAATATTTTCATTTCTTTGCTCTGGAAACAAGGTAAAGCGCGGCGTCAAGTTCCACCACGCGGAAAGTGAGGAACAAAAGTTTCTCAATTGTTTCTCAAAGTGTTTTAATTAACTTCACTAGACTTTAAAAAATTAGCATAGAAGGGCACTCCGTTCACCGCTACTCGGCTACCCCTTTAGTTATAAAGCGTGTAGCTAAAAAAATAAAACATATTACGCTCTACAAGAAACAAAAGATAAGAAAGTGTATCTCAGAAGATCTACTTGTTATACCTAAGTACATGACATCGTAATCGTTATACAAAGACTTTGACATTTGGTAAACTTGCCGGAGCAAGTTTGTAAACTTAGTTCGAAACAAAACTTGTGATTCTGTGAATTTATACGTGGAATGAAAGATTTTTGAATTATACTGTTATCTGTATTGTTTATTTTAATATCAGCCAGTATTTAGTATGTAGCAGGGTAAGCAGAGGGGATTAAATCATATGACACTCCGTTCTCGACCAGCCCTTTTTCTTTGTCTTATTACTAGAGCACGAAAATGAAAATAACTCTTACTCCCGTGTGGGAATGAAATCCACAGCTGTCGCGTTTGTCCGTTGACTGTATGTAATGTAATGTATGTATCTTTAAAATTATTTTATATCTTTTTCCTATATTTTGTATCCCGCACATAGCAGAGTGGGCAGAGGGGCAGAGACAGAGAAGTACCTAGTGTTAAGATAAGGACGGAAGTGCCTTCTCATTTCTTCTTTTATGCGAATATTAATATTACATTCCTTCAAAGTAAAAGAAAAAAACAACTTCCATAGTTTCAGCTTTCAAAGGCAGGTGACGTAATACAACTCGTATGTACAACTTTTTAAAGAGGAAGCCAGCAAATGCTTCAAGTTTGGACTTTATATCAAAACTTGCAGATTGCCTTTTCTATGGCTCAATACATTTAAGCAACTTCTTGCTGTTACAAATCGATGGATTTGATGATATAATATAGCCTATAGCCTTATATATCATAAATACGTATATTGATAAATGGATAGTCAAATTTGAATTGAATAAATATATATTTTTTCAATTCGAATCAGTTACTCCTGAGATTAGCGCGTTCATTTAAATAAATTCGTGTTCTTTATAATATTAAAAACATGTACTAGGGAATGAAAAATTAATAATATGTGGCGATTTGAACGGATGGGTCGGAACTGCGCGAAGCGGTTACGAGGGAGTGCTAGGTCAGTATGGTGACAAGAGAATAAATGAGGCTGGAAAGCTTATATTGGAAATTTGCAAGGAAAGGAATTTGTTTGTGGCAAACACTATGTTTGACCACAAACAAATTCACATGTATATATACATGGGAGCGAGCGGAAGGGAAAAGTATTATTGATTTATTTCTTCGAAACCAAGTCATGGACACACGAGTGTTTAGGGGTTTTGATCTGGGAACAGACCACTATCTAGTCGTAGCTAGAATAAGGGGTCTGTTCGCAGGTTGGCGCAGCTACACGAGGTGTCCAGACTTGGAGTTTTGAAACTTCAAGACCCACCGACTAGAAAGAAATATCAAGAAAGAGTTTCCAAAAAGCTGAATAAAAGCTAAAATAGAATAAAATATTTAACATTATTATTTCGAGGAAATAATAATGTTAAATATGGCGTGGCGTTCCTCGTAAGTTCCTCCACTCAACACGCAATGTCTCAAGAATTCGATGGAAAGTGGGGATGGTTCACACTAGATTCCCTCTGCCTGCCCTGCTATGATTTAGATTAGATTTAGCATGAAGCTAAAAAAATGTTAATATGTATGTATGATAACGTGGCAGTTATATATTTTATATGGCCATCTTGGTGCAGTGGAACATGCCCTGACCGTAAGCACGATCGTAGTTCTTTCGATTGCCACTCGATGAAATGATTTTTTTTCATTTTTCTGCTCCAGCTAGATAAAGCGCGGCGTTAAATACTGTCACTCTGCACAAAATATCTCGAAACCGAATGAAACGTTGCTATTTGCTAATCCTATCAAGATGTTGCACATTTTTTTGCACGAGATGAAAAACAAAGTATCTTATTTCTTCTTTTTCTCTATTTTGTTTTTTAAAAAACATATAAATTAACTCAAAACATTCAATGTACACAAAACGTTACTTAACTTAAATTAATGATTACTGCAATTCGCTAGTGAGGGTGGACAAGGTTTTTCAAAGCCATGTGTTACACACTTAAATTTATCATCTTTTTTTTGTAGTTCCACGCTAAATCCCGCTTCTAACGAGGTACGCAGAGAGAAACTAGTGTTAAGATACTCGGTTCCTTAATTTTTAGTCTTTTTTGGTAACTCAAGAAAATTAGGCCGCTAAGGACTGAAAGCGCGATGGTTATTGGTTCGATTGCCACTCCCTCTCTCTCTTGTCTCAATATGTAATATCTCAAAAATTAGACAGAACGTGATGAATGGAGTTTCTTAATACCAGGTTCCCTCTCGCGGGATACGGTGTGCATTTAAAAAACAACTAACTCATAAGCTTAAATTTCAATTAGGCTTATGAAGCCTAATTGAAATTCTGTATAAACAGTATATTTATTAGAAAGTAGAAAACAGAGTGTCTTCTAACTATCTTTTTACTACCGTTACAAAGCGTAAACTCAATAATTTTTTTTTTTTCCTTAGAAATTGTCAAACAACAGCCAATTGTATGACACACACACACACATTAACCACATATTAGTATCTACAGATCGTGCTAATGCTGCTTATCAACCTTTTATCCCGCTAATGGGTCGCTACACGAAGGGTAAAAGAAATACGATGTAGAGCTTTGAAACTCGAGTGTGTATGAGATCATTTGACAGCGAATCTTTTCTTGGTCCTATATTAGAAAACCTTTTTTTCTTAACTGATGTGGGAAAAATATTGATTTATTCAATTGAGATTGTTGTATTAGAGATACTATAAGTTATTTTAACAAAAATATTTGAAAATATATGACTCATTGTCACGTTCCGTGTGAGCGCGGAACAAACCATAGAGAGGCACGATCGCCCTTTGCGTTCGGCTTGTGAAGCATCTATTCATTCATTGTTACTTGTAATTAAATAGCACTTTGTTACTTCAAATTAATCTGTATAATTTAAATGAAAAATATTTAATATTTAATAGAGAGGATAGCTGGAAATTTTCTATCACCTGAGATCCACTCATGAAATCATTGAAACCCACCTCAAACCCTAACCATATCAGAGGGCAAGATACTATCAGCTCATTTTGCAGGAATCCAGGGCAGTACGCGAGGCAATTAAGAATTCGTTGGTGGTAGTTTGATATAATAATTACGTCAACTGACAGACGAATGCCACCTGAGTCTACTCATGACCACGGACTACTGCAAAGTGTTCGAAACGTCGGGTTTCCAAAATATATAATCTTAAATATACGCGACTAGCGGGTGCGCGCAGCTTCGCCTGCTTATATTCACCTGAATAGTGTAATTAGGGGTGAATTCTAAAAAAAAACCACGAAACACGTGTTCAATAAAATATTTTTAACAGTCTGAATTTAATTTTTTATTATAATCGGTGGTAATAAAAGATTTTTCCATATAAACTTTCATCCCCTTATTTGAACCCTTAGGGGATGAGTTCTAAAAAACCACGAAATACGTGTTCAATGAAATATTTTTAAGAGTCTGAATTCCAAATTTTATAAAAATTGGGGGCGATTTAATTTTTTTTTCATACAAACTTTCAAACCCTATATCATCCTTTTAAGGTTAAAATTTTTCAAAATCCCTTCTTAGTGAATGTCCAGATTATGAAAATATGAAAATTCTTTGCATAATACAAAACTATGATAATTCAGTTATAATAATTCATTTCAATTCATAAAATATGCAATTTTCTTCAATGTTTTCTTATCACGATATCACGTAAAATTATCGTCCGTAAACTGACTTTACAAACAACCAGTCTTTTCAGTTATTTTAATAAATAGCAGAGTAAGAAGAATTACACCAGTGTTAAAACACTCCACTGTCCGAGCACAATCTTATTGTAGAGTTTGTGTACCAAAGGAAGAAATAAAAATAATTTAATCTTCACCACCAGACATACGTTACTAATATGGAAGAATCACCTCCTTGAATGAAGAAAGAAAGGAGTGTTCCAACACAAAGTTTTCTCCACTTTGTTAAGCATGATGTAAGAGTTTCAAAACCGCCTATAAAGTTATATGCAGGTCAACGTGAAGGGTCAGAAGCCGGTCAAGAGGCGGGCTGGGTTTTACATTTTAAATATATACCCTTAATTTAATCTGCTTCCATTTCAACTACAAAATTAAAGTGTTAATCCGACCGTAGTTGAGAATTATTGGTATTTTAATTTTAAAAGTAATTATATATTTTTTTTCATTTTTACTCTGTATCCCGCATTTAGCAGGGTAGAAAGAGGGAGCCTAGTGTTAAGACACTCCGCTATTTTCCATCAAATTCTGGAGGCATTGCCTGTTGAGTCCTTGAGTGGAAATCGAACCCACAACCTGTCGCGTTCACAGTAACACGCTTGTGCCGCTGCGCCATGACTGGCCTCAATTATAATATTTTTTTGCACATTATTCTCACGCTGGGCTTAGAGATATAATCTAGTGGAAAATCTTTCTGTTGAAAGTTTTTCAACATGTTTAAATAAAAAAAAGTTTTGGATAACTTCTGTTTTAGAAGATCTATCCATGTCGATTCTGCTGCCAACAAAGTGTTAGCTCCCTATCCCACTCTCTATTCAATTATTTTGCGTTAAATGGTGGAACTCAACGCCACGCTTTGTCTTGAATAAAGAAATAAAAATAAATTAAAAATAGTAACTCCCCCGAATGGGTATCGCACTCACAACCATTGCTTCTACGACTGTGCTGTGCAGTGAGACAGCTGACACAGCAACGTTGAAACCAAACAGGCTAAAAGTATTTTTATCACACCAATTATTATTTGAATTTAAGCAACTGTTAATATTTCTAGCTATTCATTGCAAAGTATAATACAAAATACAATTTCTTCTGAATAAGACTATTTCTGCGAAGCGATTTTCCGCAAAAAGTGGAAAAATAGAGTTATGCCTTACTTGTGACGGGCAAAACTCGTTACTGTCGGCTATAAGCGATGGACAAAGTCATTTTGCTGCTGAATCTACAAGACGTATAATAAAATTAAATTTGTCTCTGAGACTGGGTTTTACTGAAGATTTTATATTTCCATTCCATACAAAATATTCAACGTTTTTTTTGTGTTTATATTTTGATTGTTAACCTGTATCCCGCATATAGCGAAGTAGGAATGAAACTAAGTGTTAAATCACTCTGTTCCCCGCTTACCGCGTCCATTAACTTTGTGTCCAATTATTTTTCTTATAGCTAAACTGCTAAGCCAATTTTAGTGAGATTCTACACTGATAACCCTATAACACCAGTGGTTAAGGCTCGTAGTTTATCCCTAGAGGGGTAGCGAAGGAGCCTACCAACCCTACCTTTCTCGCCTGCACCACCATCAACATCCTCATATATGCCTTCCGAGGGGTTCTGGCGCTTTTCTTGACATCTTCACATGACCATTGATAATAAAGGAAGATCATTAAACCTACTCTAATTATAATTAATAATTTATTAAGTACAGACAGACTTGAGGCAAGTCGTGGCGCAGAGGCACAAAATGTGACTGTAAAACCGACTGGTTGTGGGTTCGATCCCCACTCGAGGAGATGAAATATTTACTTAAATTTATATTTCCATTTATTCGCTCTGGTGTCGAGAACAAACGCGGCGTTGAGTTTTGCCACTCATCACGCAATACCTCCAGAATTCGGCAGAAAGTGGGGGATTTATTTTTATTTATTTAAGTACAGACAGTAGAGAGAGTAAGACAGACTTATAGAAAGTAATATCATCATATATATACAGAAATAACTCAGTAATGTCACAAATACATTTTCTAAAACACCGAAAATATTATATTAAGAATATTAATACTAAAAGAATTAAAGGAATGTGATTAAAATGTATTTTTTTTATTAACTTCCTTCTTTTGTAATATACGGGAATGTTATTAAATGAAAAATTTATATTGAATGTCGCATTGTTATAATAACAATTATAAGATACTTTCTTAAATCAGTATAAAATTTTGAACGCGGTATTTGAATCCTTCCACCTTCGCTTTCCACCTTCTGCCATGTTTTCAAAATATTGCGTTTTGAATAGCGGAACGCAACGCACTTTGTCTTGATAAAAGAACGAAAATATAAAAGTGAGTAATTCCCCCAACTGGGAATTGAAACCACCACCGTCACAACAGGCAGACGCTATGCCACTGGGGCCCTACTAATAGTATTAAAACCTTATGTCAGCAATTAAGGTCACACACCGAGAGCGGCACTTCCAGTTCATCTCGCTAATTATAATCGGACCCTTTTCTTTGGGAGTAATCGGAAAAGTTGGTAATGCGCCACAGCTGGTGCTTAAATATTGCGTAAGTAGTTACTTTTGTTGTACTTAATTAATGGTACAGAAGTAGTGGGTTTTAATTTTGTTTTTATTTTATAATATTTATATGGATATATGAAAAAAAAAAAATAACCTCTGGCGGTTTTCTAGGCGCAGCCTCTGGCCGTAAACGCCATGGTTGTTGTTTCAATTCCTACTCTTATTAGAATTATTTTCATTTCGTGGTAACAAGGTGCGGCGTTGAATTCCGCCATTTAACTTGCTTAATACTAGTTTTTCTCTGCCTATCCTATTATATGCGGGATACAGAAAGAAACTAAACAAAATCTATTCTATAATAATACATACATACATACACACCCACAAATATGACATTTCGTGCTACACTGTTCATTCCCATTGGAATTGAGAGCTTCAATATTATAAGCTTTTGAAGCTTAAGCAAAGTGCTGTAGCACTAAAATTGTGTACTCTACCTTCGTAATCAACCTCGCGTATGTAATTAGTTACATTTATTTAATATTTATTTAAATTTATATTTTCATTTCTTTGCTCTGGTGCTGAGACAAAGCGCGGCGTTGAATTCCGCCTCTCAACACGCAATGCCTGCAGAAATCGGCGAAAAGTGGGGAACGGAGTGTCTTAACACTCTGCCTCTTGCTGTGTGCGGGATACAATGAGAAGCTGAGTTTTATGTTCATTTACCTCTTTGTATATTCAAGACACTAACGGTTAACTATTAGATACTTTAGATATTACATTTCGTAATGAATAGTGAAACTTAACGAAACAAATGAACAAATTTATGAAATATATATATAAAAAAATCAAATCAAATCAGCTTCACGTATACATTTACATATATTAGAAATAAATATTCCCTAATTTATTTTACTTATCGACGTATTTATAAATAATGTTGAGTTACGTTACTCGACACAAAATGTGTCGAATTCAAATAGAAAGTGGAGATCGGAGAGTTTCGACACAAGGTTGTCTCTGCCTACCCTGCTATATGGGAAATAAAGCAGAAAAATATTTCAAAATTAAAATAAATTAATGTGTTATTAACAATTAATGACCTCATTTGTTGCTTTTAATCTTTATTGTGTCCAATTTAATTAACAGCGAAACAGCTATAACTTTATTATAATTTTGTTTTGGTTCACTTTTAATTTATATACTAAACTTTGATATTCTGTTCACTAGGTAAACAGGAAATTTACATAAACATACCTTTTCCTTTATATCATTCCATTAAAAACTCTTTTACAAAATAAACAAGACGGGTTAAGCATTCAAAGTAAAACATTCTATATAGCTTTATATGATATGCCGTAATAATTTGATTAATAAATGAATGAAGAAATATATGACGACAGTTAGTTAACCTTTGCTATGCGTTGTTTGTTTATTATTGTTGCGTTTAACAGGCTCTGCGTATTGAGTGGTGGAACTTAACGCCGCGCTTTGACTTGGCACTAGAGCAAAGAAATAAAAATATAAATTTAAATAAATATTTAATTTCCTCGAGTGGTATCGAACTCACTAACAGTCGAGTTTACAACCACACACTTGTGCCCCTGTGCTACGAGTGGCCTCAAATAAATAGTTACTTTATAATTTCATAAACGCTACGTTCTATATAAACGACTCCTTTTCAGCGTTATTAACATTATATATACTTAAGTAGTCTAACCGAACGGTAAAAATCACCTACATTACATTTAATTATTCTTAAAGCATTTAATCCTTTTAACTTCGTAAAGACCAGGTAATTTATACGTATTTATAAAGAAACTATCTGAGTTTTTATCTTTTTTTTTGAAGTTATTGCATAAGGCACATTAAGAAAAGACAAAGTGGGTGAAAAAACTCTCAGTTCTTTATTTTCTGCTCATTTCTTTTATACAGATCGAATATTTATAATTCCCTAGAGATATTGAAATTGACGCAAAGCGCGGCGTTGAGTTTCGACATTCAACACGTAATGTCTCCATAATTATTAGAATATTAGGTTCCTAGGTTCCTTCTGCCCACCCTATTTGGGATGCAGCGTGAAGCAAAAAAAAAAAATAGATCGAATAAATTAAAATTAATTTCAATATTTCGATGTAGCCCGCTGTAGATGCGATCAGTGTTTTTTCCTGTACTTACACATCATACAGACGAAGCTAAGTAAGTAAAAGTATTGAATAATATTGTTAGTATTCTTTTATTTTCTTTTAGTTTCACGCTGTAGCAACTCAGGCAGAGGGAACCTAGCAACTAAGTATAAAGACAGTCCGTTTCCCATTAAGACACTTCGGTTCCACATTCCGCCGAATTTTTGAGGTTTGATATTGAGTGGCGATTGAGCCTATGGTATAGGAGCGAGGAAATGAAAATAAAAAATATTTCTGTCCCCCGAGTGGAAATCGAACCAACAACCGACGCATTTACAGTCGCACGTTTGTGCCCCTGTGCCACGACTACCCCAAAGATAATAACAACTCTTGTAACAGTAGAAAATGTAATAATCGTATTTTCATGCAGAATCGGAATAAATCTATTCCTAAATCTGACACATCCAGAGCCTATCTGAACAGAATGATATAATTTTAGTTTGAAATAAAAGGACTAGAAGAATATATAGCTTCTTTAATCTGAAAATCGAATTTTACTAAGCAATGCAGCTTGACCTTTTTCTCGCTTAGGAGGGAACACAGTGTTAAGATACTCACCATGCCGGCCCAGTTTACGAGATATTGCTCATTGATATGTTGAGTGGCGCAACTCTACGACGCGCTTTACCAGAGTAAAAAAAAGTAAAATAATTTTAATACAATCATTTTCTCGAGTAAGAATCGAATCCAATGCCATCGCATGTCCACTACGCCACGACGCCTCATAAAAAAAGGCAATAGAAAATTCTAGGAAAAAATATTTTGTATTTAAATTAACGACCTCGAAATCAATCGATACTTCTCTCCCACCCTACGACGGACCTAAATTTTATTTAGCCATGTCAATATCAATAACATGCCTATTCAAATTATGTATTGCTTTGAACATTTTTCCATAAAATGAATATTTGATATTAAAGTATTTTCTACGAAAAGAACTTTGTTCATACAATAAAACAAAATCTACTTCAAATAACGCCAAAACTTATTATGCATATTACTTTTCGTCATTTGCAACTAGGTATCCGTACGTGTGGGTTCTAATCCAACTCGAGCGACAAATAACTATACAAAACTAAAAGTTGTGTATGACACCTGACATATTCTAACTCTGGCCGCTTGGATAATTGAAACCTATTAATGTAATAGCCTTCCTCGAATAGAATATCTCTCTCTCTCTCTTTCTCCCAAAATTAACCAAAAAAAAAATATTTGAAGCAATAAATTCACCGATTAACACGCTTAACCAAACTAGTTCTACTGTTTATTATGATTATTACAGATTATGAAACTTAAATAACAATTTAAAGTCGTGGTCTATAATGCAGCCATTTACCATGGAATACTGCTACTCATATATATATATATTAATATAGTTTTTACAAAGGGAAAAACTTATTAATTTTGTAATATGTGGGAGTAAATACTCAGAACTGAACTGTATTAATTAAAGGTCACAAACAATATTGAGATACAGATTATATATATTTCAATTTTAAAATATTTTGAGTAAGTACAGTAATAACAAAAACAGTACAGTAATGACAATATTTATTTATTTCAATACCACTCGGTTTCGCAGGAAAATAATTAATAATTCCCAATTATATACATACAGGCTGTTGCGGTGAAGGGGAACAAGGTCGTGGTAAAGCGACGTATGTGGGTTCGATCCCCATTGGGGGAATGAATCAATCAATATCAAGGCAAAAGCGCGAGCGTTGAGTTTCGCCGTTCAACAAACAGGCAATACATCAAAAATACCGCGGAAACGGAGAACGGAGTGTCTTAACGTTAGATTCCCTGCCTACCCTACTCTTTACGTGGGATACAGCGTGAAGCTGAAATAAAAATAATTCGTGAAACTCTTACGAAAGTAGCACATTCATAAAAGACAATCTGAATTTCATTTTCACGAGAACGGTTCACAACATTTCAGCATCCACAGCCATGTTGAAGATATCTACAACGTTATTTATTATGAATGCGGCTCGGTCCCGCCCTCGCTCAGATTTTCTAAGAAAAAACAAACCCCTTTAATTAAACGACGGACCAACTGTAAACGCTTAGCCTCCTGCCAGTGGAAGTAATTTAAGATTTTTATTTCTCTACATTGTCAACGTTAGACGGTGTTCTATTGTGTCATAGATAAAAACTTTTGTTTGTTTGGTTATTAAATATTTAAGTTGACAACTAGAGTTTTCAGTTTTGATGATATTAGTTTTGTATGTACGGTGTTGAGTTCCGCCACTCAAGACGCAGTGCCTGAAGGATGGACGTGGCCTTGTGGGGTACTTAGTGTTTTAACATTACGTTTTCAGGTTCCATCAGGCGACGAGGTGCGACGTTGGGTTTCACCACTCAACGTGCAATGTTTTGGATAACAGCGGAAGGCAAAGAACGAAACTTTCCCCCATGTTATTTGCGAGATTGATCGTGAAGTAAAACACTTGCGAACAATATGTTCTCTGGAGAATTTAGAATATTTTTGTTTTTTTTTAATTGTAGACGTTAATTTGGAATAAAATAATATGAATTAGCTAAAAAAATTACTGCCACATTGCCACTAGTAAGTAAAAAAACAAAGAAATATAATTATTCTTACAAATACAGAATACATAGTAGGTTTATGTTTTGTTTCTTTGTTTTTATCTTTCTCACACTATATTCTGCATATATTAGGACAGACTGAGGGAACCTAGAGTTACGACACTCTTTTTCCATTAAAATACTTTCGTTCCCCACTTTTTGCCGAAATCTGGAATCATTGCATGATGAGTGGCCGAACTGATTTATCAGTGCGAGGAAATTAATATATTAAATATTTCATTTCCTCAAGTGGAATCGAAATCAAACCCACGACCTATCGCGTTACAGTTGCACGCTTGTGCCCTAGCTCACGACTGACCTCAATAGCAGATTTTATGGATTCAAATAAATATTTCCTGGGAGTAGCGAAATCAGCTAAACGAACTCTACAGTTTCATAATATTAGTATAGAATATTATAACGCTGTATATGTTATTTATCACCACCGGCTTGTTTCTTAATGGTATAACATTGCGCACGATTATTATTGATTCTGTCGTGGTTCGGTATGTTGCCCATTAAAATTAAATTAAAATAAAAACAGCTTCATGCTGTATCCCGCATACACCAGGGCGAACAAGGGAACCTCGTTAAGACATTGCGATTCAGAAGACATTGCGATCTCGGTGGTGGAACTCAACGCCGCGCTCGACACTAACGAACGAAGGGGATCGAATTCACAACCAGTCGCGTTTACAGGCACAAACTTGTGCCCCTGCGCCACTTCACCATTTCATCAAATCGGCCAAGACGTATAGAATTAATACTGAAAATGTTAATTAATATGGAATTTAACATTAAATAAACAGAAATAAAGTGCCGGATGCACTTGATTTTTTTTCATCAGGTGAAAGCTTGAGCTTGTCTAAGCGTTTTCAAAAAGGTATCACGCGCCGTCCTTGAGACCGGCCCGCAATGCGGTATCGTGTTAATATTTAACTCGGATCGCGATAACTTAGTAAAAATAAGTATGATCTTGAACCCACTTGACCTGTTACGATGGTTGTGGATTCAATTCAGCGCGTGGTTAAAAGTTATTTTTATTTCACCGCAATGGAAAGACAAAGTGCGGAGTTGAGGTACGCCAGTCAATACAAAATTTCTCGAATTCAGGCGGAAAACGGAATATCATATGACTAGTTGCTTTAGCTAGCAGGACTGTTTAAGTCTGAAAAAAATATAATTATAAATAGAGTGAAAATAAAAAATGTAAGGCTTTTAAATATTCGATAACTAAGATTAATTACTTACAATACGAAATACCAAAAAAATATATTTATACTTTATATATCTATATTTTCAGATTAGAGTATTCTTTCTAAAATAACAAATCCCAATGTAGCAACATTTCGCACATTAAAAACAAAAATGGCATTATACAAAAAAGTATGTTTTTGACTTATGGCAACATGTAGAATCTATAAATAAAAACACGTCAGTTGCAAAGACACTTGCTTTAATAGTCCGATTAGTTTTCGCTAGATAGTGCTAATGTCGTTTCATACTTTGTTGTCGCGAGCGTGATTGGTTATTAATAAACCGACACTAAACCAGTAATGCCCCAACTGCCAGATAGAACGCTAGTTAAGGTAAGTAAAAAAGTGACATATTTTGTTTAGTGTCATTTTTTAGTTTATTTATAATAAAACTTGCAAAAAAATACAAAATTGCTATTGACATTTTTAGTATAGTGTCGTTTTTTCATTAATTTATTATCAAAATTGCAGAAAAAGATTATTACAATACTTTAATATTTTGTTTAGTGTCATTTTCTGATTTAATTGCTTAATTTTATATGTGTTAACAACATATTGAATGAACGTCATTTTACGTAAAGTGTCACTGTTTTGAATTTTGATTTAACTTTTTTGTTTATTTTTTTGTGTATTTCAGCAATTATATAAATTATCATGGATCCATAGAGAAGTAGAGGAAAAAAGATATTACAACTAGCGCTTGGGAAGGATTTTGGTTATTACTATAACCAAAATACTGAGCCTTCTTTCAGTTCCACCAGCAACCTCGAATAATTTAATATTATTTACAACAATTACAGCTTCTAATTTAAATATTATCAGTAATTTACATGGAAATAATAACAATATAGTGATGATGGTGGCTTCTCTCCCGCATCAGATGATGATAAAACGTATTTACCTCCAAAAAACAAACGCAACCGATCTATATCAACCTCATCGTCTTACAGCTCGTTCACTTCTAGATCATCCTCTTCTCCCACAAGCACGCCATCTAATTCTTTTACTGCTCTCATTGAAAGTCACCAAGGTATTCATAATATCAAAACTTGTACTAGCAAAATTTCAAAAAGTGATGATATCGAAATAAAGCATCAGACACTTGGAAAAACATCAAACAATAATACAATTATAGAACGAGTTGAAGATACTATTCCACAAGTAGTTGATGATACCGTTACACCTTCAAATCTTCAGTTAGCTAATCTAAGTGTTCAAGCGAACAATACTGACAAACAAGGAGAAGAAAATGATAAACTGAAGAAAAAGACGATTACAACAGTAATTAATAAAAAGATACTGGTACTGGTGTTTTGGAAGGAGATAAAAGAGGAAGACATGACAACCATAGAAAATTATCTAATGATCTGATAGAAGGAGTTTTTACACCACTTTTTTACATATAAAAAGCATCCCCAGAATCGAAAGCCATTATTTGCGTCAGCAAACAACAAAGGAATTCATTGATGCTGGAAAATCACTTGTAGATTTGCATTCAGACTACAAAAAAGACTGCATAAGGCGAGGGCTACCCTCTGTGAAGATTTATTCATATCGATTTTTTTTTAATGAAGAATTTAACATTGGCTTCTTTATACCAAAGAAGGACCAGTGTGAAAAATGCACAATTAATAAGCTAGCTGATAATCCTATAACAAGCTAGCTGATGAGGAAGCTTCGAAAGAAAAATATGACCGCCATTTAGCAGAAAAACAGAAAAGTCGTGAAGAAAAGGCTAGTGACAAAGAACAAGTGTCAAATAATTTTATAGTGGCATGCTACGACTTACAAGCCGCAATGACCGTCCCTTAAGGAGAAGAATCGACGTCTAAAATAATTTGTCCCTATTATGAAAGTATTTTTAATTAAAAAAATATGCTCGCGAAGATCTCATTGATTAATATTAATTAACAATTTAGAGTAGATATTGTTTTGTTTATTTTTTATAAGACATATAGAGGTTGTTTTCGTGATAATTTAGAAGTTATTTTAGTTGAATCTATAATTTATATAAACATACGAGTACTGTGATAATTTTCGAAACTGCATTAAATAAGACTAGTTTGCGTAATCTAAATAAATAATTTAAGCATCTAAAATATATTTATGTTTTATTTTGACATCAATTTACTCCATTCATTAGATAATCAAATAAATTTAACATGTCGTTAAACATATAATTTACTGGCGATGTAAAAACAAAAGTGACACTATGCTGAACTTTTTTTTCAAAACCATTTTTTTTCTACAACTACTAGTTAACTTATCTTACTCTTATTATAAATTATAAAAGCGATAGTTAGAGTATTATATAAACCTAATAACATAGGTTATTCTCAATTAATTGTCAAGATATGGGCTTAAGAATTATATAAGAAACTTAAAACTGCTCTACTGAAAAATTGGGTTTTTGGTATAATGTCATTTTTGTTTTCAATGTGCGATTTGTTCGCAAAGTAATTTCGTTAGCACAAAGTATACGTATGTCAATCTATTTCTATCTTCTTTTTTGTTTATTTTTATTAAGTTTCACACTTTATTCTACATACATCAGGGTAGGCAGAGGGAGCCTAATATTAAGGCAGTCCATTCCACACGTTCCACCAAAATTTACTGCATTCGGCAGAACTTAACGCTGCACTTTGTCTAGGTACCAAAGAACATAAAACCTTTATAATAAGACACTAACGTGAATATTAGGTTAGATTCTCGGTCACTCGCGGATAGTTGCTAGCACCCCTGACAACTTTAATTATAATTTGATTTTTAAAGTTTCTTTCTTCGTACTTTCTTCTTCGTACTTTATCCCGTGGTCAGACATCCATCCCCTAATTTTTTGCCTCAAATCCGAGACATTGCGTTTTAAGTAGCTGAAGTCAACATAGCGCTCTGTCCTGCCAGAGAAAATTTATGATATTGAAAATAATTATTTGCCTCGATTCGGGGTCGAATGCACAACGACGCCGCATCGTCGTACATGTAATTGATTCAAATAATGTTTTTTTTACTGTTATTGTAAAGCCAGTATTCCACAGGCTCTAGGCAGCAGTAAATGGACTGTGAGACAGACAGACAGACTGTGAGATTGTGTCGGCCTGTTTATATAGTGAATGTACTGTATTGTCGTTGAGTCATGGCCCCTTAAGTTAGACGTAGACGGCTGCGCAGACTTGATTAACTTAACTTTTTTTACTTCTGATGATTATTTTCCCGAGTGAACTATGCGCAAAAGCTGTTTAACTTCAAGGCGGTCACGACTCGTCGTACGTACTGTATGTATGATTGAGTGAATGTATGATTATGAAAGATTATTGATGCATACAATACAAATATAATTTCCCGTAATATAACTAACCATAATCATAAATTGAATACCAATCCTTTATCAAAAAACAATCGAGTACAAATAAAGGACACAACTTCACGTGACTTCAAGCAGTTATAGCAATACAAAGCAATTATTTATTTGTTTATACGATTGTACAGCGTAAGCCTCTCGCTAATTACCCTTTGTTTTGTCAAAATTGTAATCTACACCTGTTATTAACGCTATCGTGGTACAGTTTGTACGCATTTTATTTTTAAAAGATGGTAATAGGTACAAATACTATTAAGAGAATGTTTCTATTTCCCAAGACTTTATGCAATGAGAAGAAAAGAATGACTCCAATTTGCTTTAATAAGACTAAAGCATTCTTCATCCTTTTTGTCTAAACGACAGAGGGAGGGAACCTAAGAAAGAGGATACTTATGATTTACCAATATAGTAATAAGAAATCACCTTTCCCTTCCTTTGACGTTTCCTTTGAAGTGAATTGTAAATTGTGCTCAACTGCCATGATTGAACCAATTGCCATAAACAAAAAACTGAACTGCTATTTAGATTATTGTCATTTCTGCTGCTTTGGTGGACAAAGCACTACGTTAAATTTTCCGCCTCTCACGGTCTCGAACATTGGGCAGTGCGTCGAGAACGCAGTGTTTTATTTTTAGGATTTTTTTGTTATAAGAATTATTTTAGTACGATAATTTTAGTCTTTTAAGTCATTTTCTTTATATTAAATTAACTAATCTTCATCGTGTCTTCTCCATTCTATGTGATATTGCCGAAATAAACTGTGCTCCACTGGCACGCCTAAAATCCATAACATAAGAATCATAACGGAACGGGGTGTTTTAACGCTATGGTACCATCTGCTATGCGGGAAAATGCGTGAAAACGAAAAACACCTAACCTAAATCAACAATATTGATACTGCAAATGTACACATTAAAGCTATCTTTACAATGATGAATCGTATATATTTTTAGTTTTGAAATTGTAATTAGTTATTTGTGATATAATCGGTGGCTCCGTTTAAATTCAGTAGATAATTAAGTAATATTTGTTTTGAATATAATTTGTTTTGAATTAATTAATATATTTGTAGAGTATACACCTTTGTGGTACAGAGCGAGTTGTCTCGTTTCGATCCCAACTTGGGGGAGTGATTATATTTCAGTCATTTTCCATTTTCCCACTCTGGTATATGAAGCGCGGCGTTGAGTTCCGCCAGTTGACATGCAATGTCTCGAATATGTGAATGAAGCTTAATTTTATTTATATGAACAGTTCTAAAATGCAACAAGCGTTCCTATGCTATATTTCATACATACATTTCTCAAAGTGGAGAGAAATCTAATATTATTTATCTCTACCACATATCCTGGGTGTGATACAGTACATAATATATATTCTTGTTGTTACTTTATTTATAAAATATATAAACTTTCGTGTCCGAATTGGGGACACTCTGTGTGGTGAGTGGCAAAACTTAACGCCGCACTTTGTCTACCATCATTCCACCGAGTTGGTACCGATCTCACAATATAAACACTGCGTTTGAAGTCAGATACTTTCCATTGGTGGTATATTTCTTGTAGCTTCACGCATCTATCGAATATAGGTGAGTTGCCTACTCATCATAGAGAGAATCTTGTGTTAAATCACTCTTACTTGAACAGGATAATTAATACCACGTTTTGTTTTACGAGAACGAGAATATAAATTACATATATTGAGAAATAATTAAAAATGTCATCATTTTCGCCACAGTGTACCGAATCCACAGCCACGTGCCTGTAAACGCAATGGTTACGAATTTGATTCCCATACTGGGGAATGAATTACTTAGAATTAGAATTTTGGTCAGTAAATGAATACTGAAAACAAGGCGAGCGCGCTGTGTTGAATTACGCCACTAAATAGGCAATATCCCGATAACAGGTCGAGATCAACGAGACAAAGACTCTTAACATTAGGTTCCTTGAAAGTTAAAGCAAATCTATATTTTTTCTATAATATTACATCGAAATCACCATTTCCATTTCCTATGGAAAAAAAGAATGTTTATTTTACATGTATATTGTTAACACAGCGACCTGAGAACCTATAAAGTGCCTATTAGAGTACCACTCCCACTAATGAGGCTGCTTTAGACTATAAAGGTTGGTGGTCATTAGCGCTTGGAAACAAACTTCTTGCGATATTGTTACGTATACCCTTGAAAAAAAATAATAAGATGATCTTGACCTAATCTATTTTTCTGTGATATTTTTAATTCTTTGAAAATGAAATGACGGCCCAATAAAAGCTAAGAAGCAAGAAGGAGAAGACGGCATTCTTCCTGTCCGTTCGACGGCCGCAAGCTGAGGTTCGAGCCCCGCAGGGGACGCTCTTACCGCCTTACCGCTGTCGGCATTTTCACAAGCAGCCACACATATTGCTTGCAATTTTTTACCCACCCGGTGTCGCTGTAAAAGCCAGTAGGGCTAACAGCATTAACCACAAGTTCAAAAAAAAAGGAAACCTTCACGCTGTACCCCGCATATAACAAGTCAGGCAGATGGCACCTAGTTATGGACGTAGAAAGGGGGGTAACCGGGTGATCCGTGCAAACCTTAAAATAGTCTGGTGCCCACCCTAGAAATTTTACTTACAACAAAATTTGCCACGAAATATTATAAAAATAAAACAATATTAACATGAATATATCTGTTCAAAGCGTTAATATATTTGTTCACTGCGTTGACACGAATTTTCAGTGTGCCGAAATTTATTTTAAAATATTTATAAAAAATCTAAATGTTTTATATTTTTAAAAATATTTTCACGTTTCAAACGTTATTAAATTAATGATCGCACATCAGTGTGCTCATCTAAAGCCAATGTCACAGACACTCGACCTTTTACCTTGTTGTTACTTTTAATTTAATATTTTACAATATTTTTTTATAAACCTCACGATGGATTTCGCACGCAGCAGAGTACAGACAGAATGGACCCAGGAAATTAGTGTTAAGACACTCCGTTGCCATTAAGACACTTCCGTTGTCTACTTTCTGCCGAATTCTCGAGGCATTGTGCGTTGAGAAGTGAAACCTAACGCTGCTCTTTATCCTAGTTACCAGGGTGACGAAATGAAAATATAAAATTTTTCATTCCCGCCCGATATCCCCGCGTGGAAATTGAGCCCACAGCCGTCGCGGTTAGAATCGTATTCTTGTGCCACTGCACCACGATAGCCGTAATTAATAATAATAAACAATTTAACAAATTTAAATTGGAATAAAGTGGTATACAAGACATTTAATTCTCAATTCATATGCATTATTTAATGCTAATCGCTAGAGCTTCGTTTCCGCCAGTTTTAAATAAGAATTCGTCTTTTTTGCAATCGCAGCCAGGTAGTTTGGAATTGACCGCATTTTATACACGATTTAAATGAAAATTAAATTTGCATTTAGCAGTAATTTCTTTTTTTTATTTATAGCTTCACTTTGTATTCTATATATAGCAGAGTAGGCAGAGGGAATGTAGTGTTAAAACACTCCGTTCCCCACATTTTGACTAATTTTCGTGATATCACGTATTGCCAGGCTTTGTCGTGTTACCAGAGCGAAGAGAAATGAAAATAATTCTTTCACCCAAGTGAGATTGAATCCACAGCAGTCGTCAAACGCTGTACCACTGCGCCACGACGCAGTGTAATTAGTTAGCATAATAAATTATTACAGCATTTCGTCATTTCCGGTAAAGGCTTATATGGGCGTAGAACACGCAACATACAGCCGTAAAGTGCAAATAATACTGTTTATACATGTAAAAGTACGGGTCATAAAAAAACTCCTTATGGATTACTTTGAACGACAAATTACACACTAATGAAGGCTTGGTACTAATGACATACTCATTTTAGGTATTTTTTCTCTTCACGCTGGATCCCGTTAACAGCAGGTTAGGTGGAGGGATCCTAGTGTTAAGACGCTCCGTACCCCACTTTCCGGCCAATCTACGAGAGATTGTGTGTTGAGTGGATTTACTAAACGCCGCGCTTTGCTTACCAGATTAGAGAAATAAAAATAATTTGACTCTAATCATTCCCGCAAGTAGGAATAGAACCGACAACCATCACGTTTACAGTCAAACGCTGTGCCACTGCACTACAGGATCTTAATAAATAAATAACAACTAATTGAAACGGCAAATGCAGATCGTGTTAATAAAACGTTATTTACGAAACGCTGGAACGCTAATACTAATCAATTGCGGTTTTCATCTGCCACCAATATAAATGCTAAAGTTACTTTGTCCATCTGTTAGTTTAAACGGTGAAATTGCTGAGACAGTAGCTAGTAGGTAACTTCCCGTAGGACTGACAGTACTGACAATTTTATGTAAGTTGACTTCTTGAATCAAAAGTGCTTGCAATGGCTTAATTGAATAAAGAATATTTTCATTTTGATTTAGGGCCAATATAAATATTCGGTTTATTCTTTAGTTTTACCCAAGGGGAACCTAGTGTTAAGATATTCCATTAATGCGTGTTAAGTGGTGGAGTTTAACGCCGCGCTGCCCCGCGCCGCGTTGTGGAACCAATTTTAGCCTAGGCTGAAACACAACCGTGATACCCAAGCCCGTATATTATCTAGCTAAATCATTTATATAAACGAAAATATTTAGTCCAATTATTTAAATGTCCAACCATTTTATTTAAAAAGTAACTATCATGTTTTATTTTAATACAATAAAACTAGTCATATTTCAAAATTAACAGCTGCACTTTGACTGACCGCACGACAATTATTACATTAAAGCGACATTAAAGGCTGTCCTGGCACAGCGTGTGATTGTACACGCGACGGTTGTGGATTTGGCTCCCAGTCGAGTAAAATAATTATTTTCATTTCTTCGGTCTATTAAGAAGACAATAAAACAGCGTTGAGTTCCGCCACTCAATAACAATACAACTCTGTATCGATGCGATGATTGGGAGGTTTTTGGGAAACGAATTGTCTAACAATAAAGAAATTATAAAATTTTACAAATACATACTATAACTTAGATTATTTTACACAATTGATCCTCGTATAATAGAAGCAGCTATTCTAAGCCAAGTAGGTTTAAGAAGAGCCATTCATCTCTTGTTGAACCGATGCTGTTTCACATTGTCTCACAACAAAAAAAATGTATTACTTCATATTTTCAAATGTTTTACACATTATTACAGAGATTTTGCTATTAATGTTTTTCAAAATTTCAAATGTTGAATTAAACATTAATTCATTATCAAAATTTTCATAATCAAAAGATACTGAACAGAGAGATCGTAACACCGAGACACTCCGGTCCCCACTTTCCAATGGGATTCGAGACGCTGCGTGTTAAGTGCTTGAACTTAACATTGCATTTTGTAGAAAAGAAGAAGAAAGAAGTCGAATGAAAATAAATCACTCCCTCGAATGAACCAATCTTTGACTATCGTGTTCATTGCACTTCAATAGATTTTTTTTTCAAATGCTAGTTGAATTTCGCAGTGTACTAGAAAGAAAATGATCTAGTATCACACACCGCACATATTGTGGATTCCATTCCCATTCCACAATTTGGTGAAAAGTGAGAAACAGAAGTGTTTAATGAGAATAGATGTTACAGGTTCACAGGTTCCCCATGCCCACCCTGCTATGCATGGGATACGACTGAAAAAAATTCTACACTGCAAATTTAAACAAAAAATAATATTGACTTATGCTACATTTAAATTAAAAACTACATTTTAATGCTACCCGTTCAACGGATAGAAAAATATTTATACATGTATTTATACTATTTATTTACTAGCAACAACATACATTTTAGGGTTAAAAAAGGCAATAGTCATTGATTTAATTAATCTTAGTTTAAGATTCAGTTCAAATATGTATCATACTTTACTAATATTATACAATAAATGTGAAAGTTTGTGAGGATAGAAGTTGGTTCCACTTTCACACAAAAACTATAAAATGAATATTTAATCAGTTTTTTTTTAGCGTCGTCATACTGTATCGCGCACACAGCAGGGTAAACGGAGGGACCATAGTGTCAAAACACTCCGTTCGAATTCTGGAGGCATTACGTGTGAGTGGTGAAACTCAACGCCGCACTTTGCACACTTGAAATATTTCATTTCCTCCAATGGGAACCCACAACCTGTCGTACTTACAGTCACACTCTGTGCCGCTGCACCACTACTGGCCTCATTTTTATAAAGATTATCTCTTCTCTATATCTTATAAAATAAGAACGATTTTTTTCTCTGTCTGGCCTTTCTACGTTATCTTCTTCTAAACCACCCAACGGATTTTGATGCGGTTTTCACCATTATGTAGAGTATTTCTCAGGGAAGG